>JAOPHQ010003750.1:100000-121831 GCA_030340625.1 Merluccius polli
GCCCGCCCCTCGGGTGTCCTCACCACAGGCTGAACACTGTGTGTTTGTGTGTGTGTGTGTGTGAGCATGTTGCCAAAACAAATCTGCTTCCTTTTTAAGCTGTAGGCTTCCTCTAAAATTCAATTTCAATATAGTCTCATGGTGGTCCGGGATCGTTTGACTCCCAGCCGCAAGGGTCCTGGGTTCGAACACTGAGGTCTATAACCCGATGAGGTGTCTCTCAGCAGCCTTGAGCTTAACTACTTGACAGCAACATCCACAAAACCTGTACGGACAACGTCCCTTTTCAGCCATCGCCCATTTTGAATACCCCAAAAAATGGTGGTCTCCGCCCCCTTTGATATTACACAGAATATAGTTCTTAGCATGGCTGTCTCGTCTCCCAGTGGGAATCGAACCCCTAATCCTGGTGGTGTTAATTGTGTTCTCTTGCCAAGTTCAGCCCCACAGACGCCACCGTGGAAAGGAGCTGGTTAGAAAGAAAGCAGGCTGTGGGGATTTTCCCCGTAGACAAACTGTATGTATAATAAATCTATGACTGTGATGTTTGTGATGCCCAACACAGGTTGCGGAGGGGGCCCCGTGCTTCCAGTTCTACTGCGGCCCCCAGCTGTTGGCGAGGCTCCAGGCCCTGAGACTATTCCAGCAAGCCGCACGCAAGGTGCACACACACACACACGCACACACATATGCCTGGAAAACATATGCATTATTCAAGCATAAGTGTGCATATGATAAATATATATAGGTCATTTTATATCAAGTCATCCTAACGCACTTTCCCCCACATGACTAACTAACAACTATCCCTCACATTATGTGGAAGTTATAGATGTACCATGTTATACTGTATAGTTGTACTGTGTTTCAGTATAGGTGTCTCTTTTGGCATTGGTGAATTGCACTAAACTCAAGTGAAGTCAAACATATATGAAAACATCAGTGACGTTTGTGCTGTATTGTTAGCGCACGGATTTTAATGCATGTTAGCTATTTTAAAGTTAGGGGGACCAGACGTCCCCGTTTTCCGGTGACAGTCCCCATTCCTGGTGGCCTGTCCCGGGCCGGAGCTGTCCCAGAAATGTCACCCTTAAAAAAAAAATATGAATAGATTTTTAAATGTTCAAGGCTGCTCATGAATATTCATTTTGAGACAGTTGGTAATTAGTCTTGTGTTTATCTGATAGGCTGTGATGTTTATACCATAAGCAGGCCGGACCGATCAACAATGTGATCATAAACAATAGTAAATAGTAAAATAAATCAACACAATATAGATTGTTTCCGCGTCGATGCTTTTTAATGGAGTAAGGGACTAGTGCGTGTTGTGTGTATGGGGGTCAGGGCGTCGCTTCTTACCATCAATGCTATCTGGCCTGTTCACCTCATAGCCTTCTGTTTGATTCTTTATTGGTGAAGCGCTGTCATACACCCGCGCTTCCATTAATTAAGAGTCAGAGGTGGACTTCTATGTCTGTGAAAAGTAACACAAAAGTTGTGTTATAAGCAGAATAACCAGTGGCGTAAGTATCGGGGGTGCAGCTGCACCAGGGCCCAGGCAGTGGGGCTGCTGGGAGATTGAGGAGGAATGTAATGTATTTATTTATTTTATTTAATAATTTTTATTTTAACTTCCAAATAATCTATCATTTATTTGCCGATATTAAATTCGACATGAATATTGAGACGATGCCAATGAAAGCATACGTAGTTACGTTGCCTACACTGTCATAATGCCGGTCAAGTGGAATGAAATCTTGTTTATGGCGTTGCTTACGCTTCCTAAATGTAACCAACCAGATTGATACAGTAACAATGTACTCAACATGGTACTTTCAAATGGAAGTAATCGAGTCATATATATTCCAATTGAAAGGAACTTCCACATCACTGCTGAAGTGGGAACATCGTCCATTCTTTTGCGCTTGCGTTCAGGTCGTGATCCGATGCCGCATGAACCGGCGGCTGGCTTGTCTCAGGAAAATGGCTGCCGGTGTGAGGAAGCCATCGCACCACAACCAAGAACAAGGTTTTTATTTTCTGGTTTATTTACTTCTCCTCCTATTTTTTTCTTTCTTCTCTTTGTAGATTTCCACGAGTCTTGGGATTCGTGGAAATCATGTGGTGCCAGTAGTACAGCATCATGTCGTGTTTCTTTGCTGTGTGTTATTCATTCTGGTTCGTTTCGAGTTCAGCCAGTCCTGATGGGAATTGCCTCTGGGTAGCGAGAGTGGGGCTCTCTCTTATAGTCTACGCATGTAGGAGGTGGGGGTGTTGTGGTGGGTGGGACAGTGTGGGTGTGTATTTATAGTGTGTCAATAAGCAGGACATTTACAGTGTTTATGTTGCGTTTTGTTTACAGCGCGTCACTGGGAACATTAGCAGAGGCGGCTATTTATGCCACGCAGGCCGCATTAATGTAAATGGTAAATGGTAAATGGACTGCATTTATATAGCGCATTTCTCAGAGGTATGACCTCTCCAAAGCGCTTTACAACTATTGCCTCACATTCACCCATTCATACACACATTCATACTCCGACGGCGGGTCAGCCATGCAAGGCGACAGCCAGCTCAACTATATATGTAACACAAGCTTGCATTTGATCACAGTAAACATACGACTTGGCTTGTATAACTTTATTGTATCTGTAAAAAAATATGTCTTTAACTTAAACATTGTTGCAATTTGTTCACTTTTTATGTTTTTTCATTTTGTATTTTTTCCTATTTTAAGTTAAGGACAATAAGAAAGGTCTGATGGTCCCGCCAGACAGAATTCTTCCGTTCTCCTTTCCCGTTTGTGTCGAGATGGCCGACCAACTGGTGGGTAACCACACTCAACCTACTGATATTAAACTGTAAAAAATGTTTGTTAAATTAATTTTAATTTAACAAACTATAATATTATATATTATATTTATATTATAATTATAATGAATTATAATGAATATAATATATTAAGTAGCAGTGGACAGCGTTATCACGTTTAGCCAGAAGCTAACTGCCTTAACGTTTGGACGTTGCCGTCCTGTGCCGTCGCTGATTGGCTAGAACAGTTGAAGTTCCTCCCTCTTGCATGTGATTGGATGTTGGAGACAAGGCTTCAAGTGTTGAGTAGAGGATATGCTTGCTGCCACTCAATCGGACCCACTTGTATTCTGAAGAGCATTCAGAACCCATGTCACACTAATATGCAACAGTGTGTAATGAGCTTTTAATCAAATTTAGAAACAAAAAGAATTGTCCCTAGTGCTGCTGATAAATAACATATCTAAAACATGACCCTCGAGATGAAAGACTTTCATACTGAAAAGAGAAAGATTTGTACCTATCCATTAGGTATAATGACTCATAATGATGTGTTGTGTAATTAGCACTTGCTATATATATAGATGTTGGGTTTTGTTGTCCCTCATTAAGGCGTATTGAAAACAGATTTGTATCTAATTGCAGTGGCAAATGTAGACAAAGTGCTGCTCATTGCGCTGCACATGCAAAACAGAAGGCAGACGCTATGTCTATGCCTTTCATTAACTTTGAATAATAAGTGTGTGTGTGTGTGTGTGTGTGACTGTGTGTGTGTGAAATGTCCTTTTTCTTCTTTCCAGACTCTTGGCAATTTGACCACGGTGGCCGTGGTGCCGGTTGACATCACCATGGCAACACATGTTCCCCTCTTCCAGCTTCAAGTGCGTGCGCTCACAGGCACACACACACACAAACACACACACACACACACCGATGTTACATGCACAAACAAACGAAAAAAACCAAATAATAATTTAGGACCAAAACAAAATATCTCAATTGGCATACTTCCATACTTACACTTGCTATTTTGAGTGCATGAGTGCGTTCACATGGACAAGTATGGCAACATGCAGTGCACTACGAGTACCCGGATGGTGTACTCAGAACGGTCAAAAAGTGCAGTGTGGAATGCTGGACACTTCTTACCCTCATTGGTCGCCATCTTGTCTAAGTAGCGGAAGGGGGGGGGGGCCACCAACATTTGTGAAAATGGCGGTCGAATTCAAATTATTAGTTAGTTAATTAGTTCATTTTTATTGATTTTTAATGAAGTGAGCAAACAAGCCAGCGATAATGCTCTGCCCGGTCGCAATTTGCCATTAAAAAGAAGAAGAAGAATAAGCGGTCGTGATCGTCATTTCCTTCCATTTTAGACAACAATACCCTGTCGAAAATCACGCACTGTGCAAGTAAGTACACAGTGTACACAGTGTACTACATGGAAGTGTGCTTACGGAAGTATCTGAATTGAGTCGCACCAAAAGTCTAGCTGTCGAAAAATATCAACACATATATCTACCTTCCTTAACTCCTGATCAATGTGTGTGTGTGTGTGTGTTCATGTTCATGTTGCTGTGCTGTCCTGGTGCCCATAGGTTCCCCAGCACTTTAAGGTGATGGGCTACCGCCCCCCCTCGGCCTGGGAAGCGTTCAACAGCCAGGCGTCCTCCTCCTTGACCAGGCCCCTTCGCTCCGGAGCACTGGTAACCTAGTGTGATGCTGACTTGGCCAACACCGCCGCCATTTTGGAACCTTTCTGGCTTTTGGTTCAAGTCTTGCACCCCGGGGTGACGCCACTTGCATTTGGCTGTGTTTCAATGGACTACTCCCGACCCTGCTTGCTTTATCTGACAAGCAGCCAAGAAAAACTAGAGTATTCATTTTATAATGATCCTTGAATTTCTGCCTTATCTGTCTGTCGACTTATCGATTAATCGACTAATCGTTGTAGCCCTAGTCCTAATGGCTCACACGGTCTTGCCCCCCCCCCCTCCAGGATGAGCTGTTACCGGAGGTGATGGGAGCTCCGGCCCCTGGCTTAGTGGGGCCTCTCCGAGCGAGGGAGGGCCAGGGGGGGGTGGGGGAACCAGAGGAGGAGGAGGAGGAGGAGGAGGAGGAGGAGGAGAAGGAGGAGGAGGAGGAGGCCTATGGTGCAGAGGCACTGCTTCAGCCAGTCCCCGCCAACCCCATACGGATATTTGTAAGGCTTCATCTTGGGCTGGGCAATAAATCAATAGCAACGTATTATTGACTTGATAATTCTATATTATCAACTAATCATCATACTCAGTTCTATAGTCTAAATTAACTACCATGAGAAGATATGAAGATATTTTAGTCCAATACCATACTTTAAATCTCCATATACTTCAATGTAATCACCCTCAGTTAGACTGTAAAAATGGTGTGATATTTATCACAACATGATAAATATCACACTGTTGTGTAGACTTCCCCATAGTTGTCGTGATAATACATTTCTCCATATCGCCCCAGCCCCAGCTTCATCCATCCTTCCATGCATTCATCCATCCATCCAAACACTAGAGATTGGATTATTTCATTATTTCTTGTCCTTGAAAGGAAAAGGAGTGGGTAAATTGAACAAAATAATGAATTGATAATAAATACAACATACCATACATACAGTATACATAACCTCCATCCATAGGTTTCTCTTTACAGTTTGTCTCCGTGTCACTGGCTTTCAGAACCCTGTGCCAGGCCTGCGGGTCTACAAACCTGTCCCCAAATACCTGGAGACCAACCCTGAGTTGCACCTCTGTCCTCTGCCCAGGTACCCACACTTGTCCCACCAAAAATAATGTATTTAACCTTTATTTAGACAGGAAATCCCGCTGAAACCCGGGGTCTCATTCTCAAGAGAGATCTGGATGTTAGACACTCGATCTGGATCGAGATACGGTAGAAAGCACGAATAACAAACAAATCTTCTATCAGCAGGACAATGGTCATTTTCGCACCAGCACACTTTATTTTGACATATATTTGATATTTTTGATTTTATATTCTATAGATTTTTGGATCTTGGTTTTTATTTAAATCCTGTGTATGTGAAAGCTAACTCGGCAGTAGAACTGCTTCTGATTGTATTTACTAGTTTAGTGGTTATAGGGCTTTGAATTCAAAAGGTTCTGGGTTTGAATCCCAATATCTACGCAGTTTACCTTTTAAAGATTATCATTGTAATCCTTAAAAGGTAAACTATCCATGCAGGTATACGGACAACAGGAGTAAGAACTCAACAGGGCAGAACAAGTATCTGGACCAAAAGGTACTTTTTTATTTTCAATTGTACCAACAGCACAGTGACATGTGACTAGGAATTTAGTTTTTTTTAAAGCGTTATGCTTGCTGTGCTGATGACAGGAAGTGATGAAAGTGGTCATGATCTGGAAGAGCTCTGATTGGACCACCTTGAGACGCCTCTCCCAGCTGCGCACTCTCTCCGCCACCGCAGAGCGGATGACAGGAAGGTAAAAAAAAACAAATAACAAATCCATTGGTTTTTAAAAATCTTTCTCTTGTTCGAGTCAAACTGACTTGACTGGTCACAGGAAGTGATCACAGCTGAGCCTCCTCAACACAAGAGCATAGAAAAAACATGAACGCAAGGGACCACATATGCTTGCATACACACACACACACACACACACACACACACACACACACATACACTG
The DNA here is from genome assembly GCA_030340625.1 of Merluccius polli. Taxonomy (NCBI): domain Eukaryota; kingdom Metazoa; phylum Chordata; class Actinopteri; order Gadiformes; family Merlucciidae; genus Merluccius; species Merluccius polli. Next base: position 106,516 of record JAOPHQ010003750.1, read on the forward strand.
ACAATAACAACTGCTAAAGAATGCTGGTATTATGAATAGCGACAGCCTGGGAGTGCACTTGAAAGATGGAGAAAAAAAACCCATCGATGGCGATTGTTCCCACAGTAACCCCACACTCATGTCCCATGAGTATATACAAGGGCTCCCGACGGTCCTCATCTATGTAGGGTTTTACTGTATGTTTCTCATTGACTTTTATTTTTGTGTGTCCACAAATTGGGAACTTGTCTCGTCTCTCCAATCTCACGCCTGTCTCGCAAGCTGTATGCCAGGCCGCAACGGCATTGTGGGTAAAATGACGCCCCATCCCTGCCCCCTCCGACTTTCCCTCTCTCCTGACTTTTCATTTTATTATCATATTTTCACGGACAAGTGATTTACGATGTACTAATTAACAACACATATTAGTTTTTGTTTTACGATCCTTTTTTTACAAGGTGTTTTTTTACGATGCTTGCGAGCATAATACAATTCGGAGTGGCACTATCTCGTAGCTGAGCGGCCCCTCTGGCGAAGCGTTTGAAAAGATTTGCGAGCGTTTCTTCCAGGAACACTGCACTCGTCGTCGCTCCAGGACCAGGGACAGCTGTGGCCTTTTTCTCAGGAGTGCGAGTGCATTTACCTGCACTGCTTTTGTTTTGGAGGAGATAATCTTGTCAATAAAATGATACATTTTCTGTCAAAGGTTGCGTTTTCAAGAGCACACCAAAATAGCCATCCGTCGACATATCTGATAGAATGACAGAAGCATAAATAATATAAATATCCAACAAGGTTAAACCGACCACAGCCAGGTTGGGGTTTAATCTTGTTATATATTTATGTTTATTTATGTTTCTTCCGCCCATACCATTTAGCTCCAACATCTGCCATTATTCTATCTCCTCTATCTCCTTCTACCGTATCACTGTGTCCGCTATATCAAAAAAAGGGAAGAAAAGCACTCTGATTTGGCTTGTTCCTCAAAACATGCCCTCATTCATAAAAATGTGGGGACAATCTCTTGGCTTTGAAGATACTGTTTATCTAAGTGCGAGAATTATCTTGTTCTTGTTCGTACATTCTTGTTTATCTAAGTGGTTTTGAGAAAGAAGTATGTTCTTGGTTTTGAGTGGCTCCTCCTCCTCCTCCTCCTCCTCCTCCTCCTCCTCCTCCTCCTCTCTTCTGTAGGTCTTTAGACTTGAAAACGGACATAATCCCAGAAAGAGCCCCTCCGCTCCTCACCGGCCCCTCAGATGACATGGCCGCCGCCCTGGTGGACAGACTGTGAGACTGCACCTCTTTATTAAATTGTCAGTGAACCCAAAATCGTTTTTTTAAATGTTTAAACGTGGTAATATTTCGTATATGATCGTTAACATAGTAATCTATCCCATTTTGTTGCTGTTACTAAATTAAGACCGTCATTTAGACAAAGAATCCTGTGTTTTTGCCATTCTCCGCCAACCAGTTTGTGATCGTTCTACTCTGCTCCGAACTCAAAATTGCGTTCTTTTCGTGACGTCGAAGTGACGGAGGGACACCAGCGGCGAGTTGTGTGTGGATGTGTGGCGCTCCGTCTGGGCAGCGGTTGATGTTGATGTCCGCGTCCAAGAACGCCACGTGTGTGGCACACTTCATATACAACACCGCTCATTATAACGCTCGTACACAATGACGGTACTAGCTTTAAAAAAAGTATCACAAAGTTGCCGTGGGTCGTAACCACAGGGATACGCCCCCTCCTTTCTGGAACTCTTAGCCCAAAACGGTTTATTTTTTTAATCTCTTAGTGTTCGAATTTGAGCTGAAACAGGGGGTTCACTTACACTTTAAGTCTCTCTTAAGTCCTCCAATTGTCCGACAAGCAGTTACATAGATATTGGCTTGATCTTGTGTGTGTGTGTGTGTGTGTGTGTGTGTGTACTGAACAGTCCAGAAGAGCCGGCAGTGTGTCTGACGCCAGACATGATCCGAGCAGAGTTCTTGGTGGATGACGAAGTCCGGTAGTCACAGCAACACGGGATCAGCATCAAGGTGACAGGACCCAAGAATAACCGACTTCAATACACACACACACAACCTACCACACACACACACACACACACACACACATAACCATAAACACACACATACATAACAGACATGCACACAAGCACATGGCACACACACATACGAACAGGCACACAATCAATAAAATAAACACACAACACACATCTGCATTTGGATAAATACACATACTCTCACACACACACACACACACACACACACACACACACACACACACACACACACACACACACACACACACACACACACACGCATGCATAGATATACACATGCAGACACTCATAGACAGAAACACATGAACAGACACATAACCACACAAACACACACAAGCATATAGATTTCCACTAAAACCAACAGATTATAACGGCGGACGCACAGGAAACGTAAACATGAGCACTTTTCCCTTCGGAGACGCAGACAAACAAAGGGAGTGGATATCGACTTTGATGCTATACCCTCCTCTAACCTCCACTCTGCATACAAGCTGCAAAACATGCTCCATTGAACAACGGCCCACTTAGCTGGTGAGGCGTCTCCTGTTAGCGATCAATAGCCTCACTCTAGCGCCGAATCTTGGTAAACAGTAGCTGGGTTTCCCCACCTAGCTACTAGAGCTTTACAACCAAGATGGCTACTAGGTGAATACAGCCCATGGAAAGACCACATTAGCTTATTTCCTCTTGGGTTTACACAACGTTTTACATTTTCTGCAAGCAAACCCAGAGACTACATTTGCATTACTGGAGGAATGTTGTACCTGTATACGTATATTCTGTGTTTTATTACATTTTTACTGAAGAGTATCTCAGAAAGTATGTGTTTGTTTAGAACTCCCCTATAACCGAGAAAAGAGGGGGAAAAAATAAGCTAACTGCTAGCCAACCCGTGTGGGCGGACCAAATAAAAGGGGTGCAATGGTACAAGAGAGACAGTTGTCCTCCTTAATCTCCACCGACAGCAGTGAAATCAACGGTGGAGGATAATCTCTTTGCCTGCCGACATGATTCGATGTCATCGCCGCGGCGACAGGCTCTGGGACATAAAAAAAGAAGAAATAAACGTTCATCCTCATCTGTGAGGTTGTTGTTGTCGTTTGTCCCGCGGCGGTTTCCCTTTGACAAGCAGAGATGGCCAATGTGACCCCTTTAATCTGGAGCTCCCCTCGCCATCGCCTTGGCAGTGAAAAATGTTATTGGCTTTTATTTATTTATATACATATATATATATATACAGGTATATTACACATTTTATATACACACATTTGAAATGTTTTACTTTTTAGTTTTTTTTGCGAATTTACATTACCAATTATATTTAGTATGCTAAATAAAAATGTATTAAAAATGTTCTTATTGAATTAAATTAAATTAATAGTAGTTAGTTTATTTTACTTATTTTTTCAATTCAAATCTTAAACTTAATAAAGAAATGTCAGCAGTAACATTTATATCAACCTATCTCTGCGGCCATCAGGGTGCTTAACATTCCAACCAATAATGTCAGCACGTTTTCTCTCCAGCCCATCACAAGTCTTGCCACCAAATCAGATTCCTCCTACGTTTGGTCCCTGGTTGATTACCTTTTTTTCCTACATAATCGCCATAATGGTTTAAAGTATTAAAGGTATAGCCAGTGGTCCTAATCCGATACACTTTTTGTCGAATTCAGTGAATATACCCTCACGGCCCGAAGGCTGTCAGTTCTGTGTGTGCGCTGAAATAAAATCAGGTGTTTATACATAGCCCCAGGCTCTGTAAATGGGAAACAAACAAAGTGGCTCGGACCGAGCCGTTCCAGCCAATTGGCAACAGGGGGTGTTCGGGCTCGTGCACAGTGGAGGGAGAGGGGAGAAGGGGGGGGGGGGGTGAGCAGTAGGAGCGAGAGTGATGAGTGTGTATTTGTTTTGGTGTTGAGCTCTAATAGAGTGGTGCAGGGATGACGTATTTTTGTACGCCAACCCAGAAGTGAGCGTCGCTCTGGGTTCCCTCGACAACAAGCCAATGGGTTTTTCCATTGGATTTTGCATTATTGCAGAAAATAAGCTCTGTGGCAAACAAAAGTCTATGATACTCACACGTTTTGTTAAGCAAGATAATCTTCACCAATGAACACTACATTTATGATTGTTGAAGCGTAAATGCAATAAAAGCTTCAAAATTCACGAGTGGGGTATTTACTGACGTATTTTATGTCGTAGACATAAAACATCTTACCCACTCCACAGTACACCCAAGGCAAATCAATTATAACACCAGACTATCGATGTAAATGTCTGTGTTAGAAATGTTAGAAATAAAACCAGCCTTGCATGGCATTGCATTTTGAGGGACTTTTTAGTGTCTCAGCAGCAGCGTTATACTTCCTGGTAGTAGGCTATGGCAGCGGCGGAGTGATGTTACCGGTTACCGGCTCTATAATAGATTGTTTACCTGCCGCTGTCATTGCTCAGAACTGCACTGAACTCAGGTTAGCACAACTAACCTGAGCAAAGTAAAATTCCGCTGCTGCTGTTAAACTAGTCCCTCAAACTGTGATGATTCATGCAATGCAAGGTTGGTTTTATTTCTAACATTATTCTATCAACACAGACATTTACATCGATAGTCTGGCGTTATAATTGATTTGCCTTGGGTGTACTGTGGAGTGGGTAAGACTGTTTTTATTGGCAGGCTAGTCGTTACCGTTAATAATTAATAATAATTAATTGCATTTATATAGCGCTTTTCAAGATACTCAAAGCGCTTTACATAGTGTGTGTGTGTGTGTGTGTGTGTGTGTGGGGGGGGGGGGGGGATATGACACCTCATCTGCTACCAGTGTGTAGCACCCACTTGGGTGATGCACGGCAGCCAGTATGCGCCAGAACGCTCACCACACACTGGCACAGCGGAGAGGTGAGGAATGAAACTGACCAATTAGAGACCAGGGGATGATTAGGTGGCCATGTTGGTACAAGAGCCGGGTTGGGAATTTGGCCGGGACACCAGGGTTAGTGCCACGGGATCTTAAGTGACCACAGGGAGTCAGGACCTCGGTTTTAACGTCTCATCCGAAAGACGGTGCTCTAGACAGGACGGAGTCCCCATCTCCGTCCCGGGGCATTGGGGATCTTACAGAGGCCAGAGGGATGAGCAGAGCACCCCCTACTGGCCCTCCAACACCTCTACGTTGACTTGCGCTAGCTTAGCACCAGCGAACTGTGCAACTAGAAGGACTGCATGAAATTTGTTGAAAACGTCTCCAGTGATAAATAACACACTGGCTGACTTGGAAATGTTGGAAAGGTCCTATGTCCAAAATTCCGAACTACCCCTTTAAGCTTGTGTTAACCACAGACCTTATTTCAGCCATCTAACCAAAAACCCATTTTAAAAAAACCCATTGATTTCGAGACAAGGGAACCGGAAGTGCCAAAAAACGTATTTCCGGGTTTTAGGACTAAACAGTTTCAGCCTGGCCCAGCTGCACATGTCAAACAAATGAGCCAATCGCATGACGGCCACCACACCCACAGAACTCCTATTGGCTGAAACCAGAGACGCCACATTAAGAACAGGTGCCCTCTTTAACAATAGTGAACCCACCCACATGCCCATTCATATATCTACCTCCAAAAAGCCCTTCTGACATCATCGAAAAAGAGGCGGTGACAGAATTGACCGTGAAGAATATAAATGCCTGCTGGCACAACCACAAGTGTTTGCCACCTGAATTATGCAGATGGTATGGATTCATGTTTCTCAGATAGAGAAGCCATACCAACACGTTTAGGCCCCTCTGTCTGTCTGTCTGTCTGTCTGTGTCTCTCTCTCTCTCTTTTAAAGTTGTTTCCTACCTGGTCTGTGTCTATGTTCCTACCCCTAGAGGGCGCCCAAATACTACTGCTTTACAATGGACCCATTTCACAGGTCGCCAATAGTAGGGTAAAGTAACTTCCTCTTCCTGTCATTTTAACATTAGGTCGGTTTTATTTACATCTGTCTCTGCACCAGCGTGGTCCGTGTATATTTACTGGACTAGTTGTGTCTGTACTGGTGCACTGGAGTACCTAAATCCAGCACTTATTAATGTTATGAGCCACACCACACCTGTGTTTGTCCTACTGCGAAAAGGGTGAAACGCTGTCCCTTAATGTGTGCATGTGCGCATGCGCGCACGCTGTCCCTTAATGTGTGTGTCACTAATCCCACGTTGATAAAAGAAAAAAGTCCAGCCCATCTGCATTTCATTTGACAGACGGGGGGCAAGGCAAGTGTGTGTGCGCGTACACACACACACACACACACACACACACACACACACACACACATAAACATGCATGGCCACTAGCGGCGGCGGCCTGCGATTTGAATACATTGAGTATATATCTACATACGTGTAAAGAGGTCACAGCATGGAGACACTAAGCTAAGCCCATATGGGAGGGCTGAGACGCCCCCCCCCCTTGGGACCCCTGTCAGAGCCCAGCAAAGGGGGGGGGGGGGGGGGACAGTAGAGGTGACTTACAGGTATAGGGCAACGCTATCACACCTCATTCTGTGTTGGAGTAAAAAAGGGGGCTATTTTTAACACAACCGTCATTAAAATGTCATCAAAGTGTATGCCGCATCACAGCGTATCTGCTTGTGTGCATGTGATGATAGATAATGGATATAGGGCTTGCACATCAGAATGCATCATGGGATTTTTTGTGGGCGATAGCCATATTGACAGGACTCGAAAGAGAGAGAGAGAGAGAGAGAGAGAGAGAGAGAGAGAGAGAGAGAGAGAGAGAGAGAGATTGAGAGAGAGAGAGATTGAGAGAGTTGTAGTCCTGTAAAATCCTAAGTCAACGTAAATATACCGTCACCTAGGCTAATGAAAACTATGTTTTGCCACGTCTCGCATGAGAAACGCTGTCAGTTTCAAACACAACAATGTCTCCCCATAATGAAAAATCATTTCACGATGAATGACTAAACAATGACCAAAAAACCACTACTACCAACAGAATGACTAACATTCCTGTGCTCCTGTGCTTCCAAAACGATGTGACATCGCGATGTACAAGTCCTAAACAGGTGGGGCTACGATAGCAGCAGTGTGGCTAGCGGTGTTTGAGTAGTTCAAGTTCTTTATTCATCAAATGCGCAACAACACCGCCAGTAGCAGTCATTGCTGGCCACTGCTGTACCTCGATATTACAGCAGTGTAGAGGAGTGACATGTCCACTGCATTAAGCCCTGCTCAGACCCTCTGGAAAACCACTACTAAATCATCGGCAGGTCAAGTGACCCCCCCCCCCCCCCACACACACACCACACACACACACACACACACACACACACACACACACACAAAACACGCCTCTCTCTGTCTTCTCTCTTCTCTATCTTTGCTATGCTCCTCTCCCAGTCTCTATATCTCTCCCTGTGTGTGTTATCTGACTCTATCCACATACAGTAGCGCAGTAGTTCATGTGGATTTTTGCGCACGTCCCCAAAAGTGACATCATCATCACACAGCAGTGCACATCGTTGTCACCCAGCAATTTTTGTTTGTTGTTCTTTTTTTTTGCTCTGGTTGTTCGTACATCCTAGGTTTCAGCTGTCTGTCAAAGGGAGCTTGGTCGGGCTTCCATGTTGCACATGTTGACATGTAAACAAACGTGACACGCAAATGTAGCTCTGCGAGAATATGTCAAGTATGATGTAATGCGCATCAAGTGCGTATGTCAACAATCATAAATACATAAAGTACAGAAACCCATTGGGCAGTTTGTGCATTCTCATGTGAATGCCTTGTCCAACGGTATTCATGATGTATTTATCCTGTGTCTCTGTGTTAATTGTTCATTTATCTCTTGTTATATGCCAAATATATGTCAAATTGATCATTTTTACAACAAAATCCCTATTTTTTCTCTTCCTGTAAAACTGTTTCAAATGTTCGATGACTCATCCTGCACTTAGGGACGTTTACTAATTTTGCATCCAAAGAAAATGCTTTCTCGAGTTTGAAGTCCTCCACAACAGAGAGCAGGCTGTCGTCATGGCTGTCCATGTTGAGTTATCGCTACTGTCAATCTAGCGGCACATTCAGTGCCATTGGCTACTGTAAACGCCAATCAATATCCGAGACAAGCCCCTCCCTAGCTTCGTGTTTTTACCGGAAATACGTAAATATGCGGAATCAAATAGCACTTCCCCCGTGATACTGTCTTTTTCACAGGGCCTTTAATAGAGATATGTAATTCTATTAAGTTACTGACATATTTTGGAAAGACACATTGTTCTGCTAATATTATGATGTCTTTATTAATCCTTGAAAGAAATTACCATTTTGCCGCTCCATTGTATATACTGTATCCACGTTGTCCCTGTGAATACTGCCATGGCATGCCTACACTACAGCGGCTGGGGTCGATATGGCTCTATGCACTCCGTAGCAATCGGTAAATAAACATTAGGCGAATACGCTGGCCACCCCATGCACTCACGCTTGCTGCCTCCTCGCCTGAGAGACCCAACCACGACCGTCATCCACTCTTTTCTCTTTTGCTGTTTCTACTGTTTTAGGGCCGTGTACTCATTCGTAGCTTTCATCCAACGCTGTGAGTCAGACGGTGCATTTTAGATACATGTCATGCAGCAGGCAGCGGAGGGTGCTGCCTGCTCCAGGATGCCTACAGGTTAGGCTGTGGGGAGATAAACTGAAATTGTGGTTTGATCCATAGAAGCATTTTCAGCTGAGAGTCGAACTTCCTCATCACTGCAATATCCTTCACTAGCATCGCCCCCCCCCTTCGCTGAACACACACACTCCTCCTCTCCTCCTCCTCTCTTGCTCTCTCTCCCTGTCTTTCTCTCTCTCTCGCTCTGCTCTCTCATTCTCCTTTTTTATAGACCCACTCTCTATTTCATGTCCTTTCTGCAGCTGAAGTTCTCTTACTCGTTCTGACTTCTTCATCTCCATCCTGGTCTCAACAGTCGCACGAACGCCACATATTCCCAACTCCTCAAAGCTGAGCACACTGCAGTTTTACATAGTGTGATACATAAAGACAAAAAAGACAACAATTAAGAATATATATACCAAGCCAGCAAAGAGGAGTGTGCATCTAGATATTTTCTCTCTCTCTCGTGTTGTGAGAGAGAATAAAGGTCAACCCTCCTCCACCCCCTCCATCTCCTCCACTCCCGTCACCTCCTCCACCCCCTACACCTCCTCCACTCTCTCCACCCCTACCCTTCCTCCACCCCCTACACCGCCTCCACCACCACATCCTCCACCTCCTCCACTCCCTCCACCACCACATCCTCCACCACCACCTCCTCCACTCTCTCCACCACCACATCCTCCACCACCCCCTCCGCTCCTCCACCTCCACCACCCCCTCCGCTCCTCCACCTCCTCTGCTCCTCCACCTCCTTCACTCCCTCCACCCCCTCAACCACCACCATTCCCTCCACCACCTCCATTCCCTCCACCTCCACCGCACACTACACCCACCGTTGGCGTTATAAGACGCCTCTTATAGAACAAATCACGATACTAAGTCCTTCACTCCTTCCGCTATCAGGCTATTAAACGGCGACTGTACAGTCGCATTCTTTTAATCTCGGTTATTTATATGAACTATAACAATTCAGTTTTATTTACTGCTGCTCGTTGTGTCCTTGTATTGACCGATGTATGTTGATCTGTTACTCTTAACTGTGAGTCTTTAAGTCCTGTGTGTGGACTGGGTAAGCTGCAAATGAATTGCCCTTCTTTGGATCAATACATTTGTCTGAATCTGAATCACACCCTCCACCTCCTCCACCCCCTCTGCCCTTCCGCCTCCTCCATCCTCTCCATCTCCTCCACTCCCTCTGCTCCTCCTCCACCCCCTCTGCTCGTCCACCTCCTCCCCCCCGTCTGCTCCTCCTCCACTCCCTCTGCTCCTCCTCCTCCCCCCCCCTCCACTCCTCCACCTCCTCCCCCCATCTGCTCTTCCTCCACTCCCTCTGCTCCTCCTCCTCCTCTGCTCCTCCACCTCCTCCCCCCCGTCTGCTCCTCCTCCACTCCCTCTGCTCCTCCTCCACCCCCTCCGCTCCTCCACCTCCTCCCCCCGTTTGCGCCTCCTCCACTCCCTCTGCGCCTCCTCCTCCACCTCCTCCCCCCCGTTTGCGCCTCCTCCACTTCCTCTGCTCCTCCTCCTCCTCTTCCACCCCCCTCCGCTCCTCCACCTCCTCCCCCCCCATCTGCTCCTCCTCCACTCCCTCTGCTCCTCCACACCCTCCACCTACCCCCCGTCTGCTCCTCCACCTCTCGGCCCCCCCGTCTGCTCCTCCCCCCCTCTGCTCCTACACCTCCTTTGCTTCTCCACCCCTCCCCCTCTGCTCCTCCCCCCCGTCTACTCCTCCCCCGTCTGCTCCTCCATCTCCCCCCCCCCCCTCTCCTACTTCACCTCCTCCCCCCGTCCGCTCCTCCTCCACCTCCTCCCCCCGTCTGCTCCTCCACCTCCTCTGCTCCTCCACCCCCCCCCCCTCCCCCCCTCTGCTTCTCCACCTCCTCTGCTCCTCCACCTCCTCCACCAGACAACTGCCCCTACCCTGGTGGCCTACCGATGGTGGAAGAGATTTGTGGAGGTGAAAAGTCCTCACTCTGAGGTACCGTAGGGCCAACGCTTTCCACTGCAGAAACATTGGAGTAGATTGTGTGATAGCGTGTGTAGAATCAGAATCCACTTTTATTGTCATTGCACAAGTGCAAACGAAAGGTGATCTCTGCACTTAACCCATCACCAGCACACTAGGAGCAGTGGGCAGCCACAGTGTTAGCACCCTGGGGACCCACTCCAGGTCTACTGCCTAGTGTCAGGGCACCGGCGGGTGAATATTAACCTAACATGGATGTTTTGGGCTACAGAACATCTTCAAAACACAATGCTGTTGGGGGAGGGGGGGGGAGTGACATACTCTACAGTGGATTGAACTAGCTAGTAGCTCCCAATTTACAGTCTTTTTTTTCTCACGCGTGCTCGCACACAAACTCCTGCGTGGTGTGAAAAGTGGTGTCTCGAAATGTCAGATGTGTCTTTGCTGCGCGGTCCCCGTCTGCCTCTCACGTCCTCCCCGCTTTCAATCTCTTTTCTTTAGGAAGTTATGAGTCACCGCTGAGCAAAGTGTGCGAACGAACGCCCGTCACCACGTTTTTTTCTTCTTCCTCGTTACTTGCTCTTTGATATGTTCCCGCTATAGCATTGATTGACTGTGATGATTTATTTATCCATTAAGAATCACATTGTTTTTTTTAATAAATTGCAGCATATGTTTAACAAAACCAAAAAACCCAGAAGGTATCAAACACCGCTATAATGACCTTTCCCTGTTGCATTAGATAAGCAATAAAAAGATACAATCAAATATGATGAACACAGCTATAATATAGTGTGCTGCTAAAAGACAAGGAATATGTAATTGCATTCTGGTGCTGTTAAAAATTGACATAACAATATAAAATGGTTGCTCTCATGCTCTGGGCCATCCGCGCTGATTAGTACAAATCTACGAGACTCTGCAGAGCGTAAAACAAGTTGCAATTAGGAAGCTGTCTGGCGTCCACTCTCTAGAAGGATCTTAACTTAAACATCACCCCCCCCCCCCCCCCCCCCCCCCCCGACCCCCCACAGGACGGACCCAGTAGCGAGACAGTGAACTAGGAGTACAATAAGAGCTCACACACTCGAGTGAGTAAGGCTTAATGGTGTTATGCATGCTGTGTCAGCCGCGTGTGTCCTAGCGTCGTCTTTTAATGTTGTTCCTCAGAAGACTGCTCTGCTCCCTGACTTGTCTCTATGGGATGAGAAGCTTATAGGGGTGTGTCACTCCTAGCCTTAACAATCTGGTTTCGTCCCTCCCCCGTTCGTGATTGGACTTACCCATCGTCCATCTCCTCCCATCTCTCTCTCCTGGAGGGAGATTGCCGTCTGACTATGGATTTTTGCTGTCACTGTCGGGTGGATGTGTACGCCAAAGGGAGGGTGGGACGTGGTTTGTGGAAAAGAGAGGAGAGACAGTATCAAGACAACATCAGTGATTTTATTTTATTTTTAATGTTTGTTTACACCGCCACCGGAGGTGGTGACAGTGTTGTTGTTGGTGGTGGTGATGGTGGAGGAGGTGGTGCTGATGTTGTTGGTGGTGGTGGTGGAGGTGGAAGTGCGGGTGGTGGCGATGGTATGGTGGTGGTGGAGGTGGTGATGGTGGAAGTGGGGGTGGTGGAGGTGGTGGTGTGTTTGTGTGCATCAGTCCGTGTGCATGTATTTATTTTTTGCAGGTATCACTGTGTGTGTATGCTGTCCATTTAGACATGGTTCTGGCTTGCGGAAACAGACCACCCCCTAGATAGAGAAGGCCCGTCCCAGCCAACCCCCCTCCCCCATTATGATATCTTAGCAATTCATCAACTAGACAGGCTAGACAGGCTCCAGCACTACTTCCACCATGTATGTATGCCATGTAAGTAATATTCTAATATCGTAGCCTTACTTCCAAAAAATATATAGAGAAATTGGAATTTAGTTAAGCTGTCACTTTGAGTGGCAGTGGAAATGTCGGGCGACATAAAGAGTTGTGTTTTCATCATGGCTTTGTGAGGTGTGTGCACCATAGCATTAAATAGGCCTCCAACACTAATATGGTTTCACATAAATCCTCAAATGGCATTTATGTAGACAAAAAAAAAAAAAAAAAACGACCAAATGTAAAAATGTTTTGATGGGGTGGAAAACATACAATACAAATCTCAGTTTTTGATTTAATATCCTTCACACCTCCCCATGTCTGGTATGAAAAAAAAGTGACACTCCTGATTTAGTAGATCTCCAAGCATGATGAGTACAAGTTTCGTTTAACGATTTGATGGAAAAAAAGTCAGAAAAAAAAGAGAAGGTAACTCAGGAACACAGGACCTTTCCTGCTTGCCGTAGAACCCCCCTAGCCACTAGACCAGTGATACATCATTGTTAATAAAGGTTATTTTTATGCTTTGCAGTCAAGATTAAGGAACTAATTAAGGGCTAGGATGGGGGCAGCATAGGAGAGTGGTGAGGGAGTTTGACTCCCAGCCCAAAAAGGGTCTGGGTTCAAACCCCAATGTACACAGTCTACCTGTAGGCACCCTTGAGCAAGACGCCCAACACCCCCCCCCCCCCCCCAGACACTTCATCTAAAATTCATTGTGTCGCTTTGGACAAATGACTTAAAAAATGAAATTGAATGAATGATGATTACATTTCAAAAATCAATAAAATGTTAATACTCCTGCAGCTATCATATGTCCGAAGACTGAAAAAGAGAAAATTGGTAGCTGCTCACGTTGCTACCGGTTACAAGGCTATGAATGTTGAGGTTTGTGATCTGGACATGTTGCTATATCTCCCATGATGCAACAGTGGGACATGGGGGGGATCAAACCCAGAACCTATTGCCTGGGAGTCAAACACCCTGACCGCTACACTAACCTGCCACATAAATAGTGTTCATACACAACGACAACAACCAAAAACGCGAAGTGTAATCGAACAAACATTACTCTTCAAATCTCGTATTTTCCAGCTCTCTGTTCTGTCCCCCCCCCCCCCCCCCCCCCCCTCCGTATTGTTACCATTTTCATGTCCATGTAGATTACCGCTTGGCAAATGGACACATTTGGCTGGCCCGGTTGTATTTATTGCTGCATTTATTTATTCATGTGTTATATATATATTTATGTAGATGCATGTTGTTTTCATTTGATAGCCTATATGGAGACAGTGAAAAGAGTGACAGCTGAACGGGATATACTGGACAGAATGGGTCATGGTGGAAAATGTGCCGTGGGATTCGGTGACACATATACGCATTGATAGGGAAACACACCATGTGTGTGTGTATATATCTATATATATAATATATATACACACACACGCACACTGGTTTGTAAATGTTTCACCCTGAAATCCCTACAGCTACAAAATCTTCAGTTACTGTAGAAGTGTTTGCCTACCAGTTACATCACAGTTGGACAGGTCGAGTGTGCGTGTGTGTGTATGTGCGTGCATGTGTGTGTGTGTGTATGTCTGTCTGCGTCCGTGTGAGTGTGTCTGTCTACGTCCGTGTGTGTGTGTGTGTGTCTCTGTGAGGTGCACACCCATATCGTGGGGGTGGCCGGGTGGCCGGTGGGGTGCCTGACACTATGGCTGCTGCTGCCGTTGTATATTTAGAAACACTAAGTGGTCAGAACAGCAGGTGTGCCGCGGTAGGCTTCTCTTTCAATTAGAAGAAGGCGACGGGTGGGGAGGGGGGCATGAGACGAGGACAGACCCCGCGGTGATGTAATGTAACACGGCATCGACGCGAGTCGTGTATAGTGGAGCCATGTGCGTGTGCGTCTGCAGCGTCCTCGTCCTCGTCGCCACATGTTGTTTCGCGCTTTGTGCGTCGCCGTGCCGCTGGGGTAAACTGCCATCCGAGAGACCCTTTTCACGGAGCCGCCATCGTAGTTTAGTCGCGACTAGTTTAGTCTACTTTTGCTCCGGTACATACAAGGAACAGACCCCGCAATTAGTGCTATGAGGGGCTCAAAAAAATCACACCACACTTCCACGGTAGCATAATGAGGGTCCCTACATGTAAAACGAAGCATTGAGAACTTTGTACGTTTTTGGAAAACAGTCACGACCAGTCGAGCAACGAACACCGTGCAATATAATGAGCCGGAAGAGGCGTACACATGAGATGTCAATGAATCAGAAGGTGTGCAATCTAGTAGAAGGTGTGCGAAGTGCGAACAGTGCGTGTGCATAGAGAAGAGAAGAAAATGGTTTGTGTTTGTGCTTTTCCCGGTTGCGAGAAGAAAATTAGACGCTACAATCCAGAAAGAAGCACGGCATTCGTTTCGAATTGCGATTTATTTTACATGAATATCTGCCCCCACAGCTAGCGTTATAAGATAATTGGAGGTTTTCGAGAACTTTGGTTACATTCGACTAGAATGAAAACTGATCCCAGAGAACGGTCCAACTCGGTGGACATGTGTTATGATCATATGGTCTCATTTTGTGCCGGAATTGTCCTTTAACGGACGGAGGAATTAAATTATTATAAAAGTGTTTGTTGACGTTTTAACGCATAATTTGAGGTGGAATTATGCAATATGTGTTGGTATCGTTTACAAACATCTCATCTCCTTTCCTCTCTTTCAAAAGAGGCTTAAATTAATGAAGTTATCATATGGATATCTTGCTAACATTGCTTTACAA
>JAOPHQ010003751.1:0-117790 GCA_030340625.1 Merluccius polli
GAGAGAGAGAGAGCAGTGTTTAGCATGTCTCTGTGCCCCAGAGGCCAACCAAAGCATCTTTAATCGTCTTCCAAGTCCCCATATAAACATGTGCGTCTCGTCACGAGGGGCGTAGGATGAAAAGTGTTGTTTATGACTTGCTGCATGGACGAAGCACAGCTTTGACGCAACTCATCCTCACACCAAAACAAAAAAGGAGACACCTGATACACGTCCAATGTGAGAATCCGTTACTCAACCTCAACGTCAGCCATCAACGGTGTGTCTGCGCGTTTGATCTCCCGGTAACCCGACTTCATTGACTTCATACCATGGAGAACAATGGGGACGTGTTGCTGGGGGCGACGGCGAGTGAGACGGCATCGAACATGTAACCTCTTGTATCCTCGGCGGACGAAGCAAAGCTACTTCTGTTCTTGTTTGGTACCTGCGGGCATGTGCAGGGATTTGGGCGTGGCAGGCAGACAGACAGACGGCCCTCCCAGAGTAATTGTATTGGAAATTCAGATTCTGATTACTTTACTGATCATGGGGGGCGGGGGGGGGGGGGGGGGATTTTTCTGTTCCAAAATTGCTCAGCTCAAGATAATAGAAAATGGAGTACATTTGAGTAAAAGTTATGAAAGAATTAAAAGTACAGTACAAGTAATGCAAATATTGAAAAATGTGTATATGTGCAAAATAAAGTGTGGGGAAATGTGCATCTGTACAACAAAATGGACGCATGTAAATACATAAATAAATAAAGCATTGTGTAAATCCATAAAATGTGCATATAAAAATGTATGCATAGGCATGCATAAGGTATGCATGCCTATACATAACTAACTATAACTATAAAGTGGCTAATGAAAATGTTGTATATATATATATATATATATATATTTAATTATTTATTTATTTATTTCGGCTGCCTAGATAGCAGAAGTCTGGACTGAACAGTGCACTGTCTAACTCTGCTTTAATGATGTGTTCTTGGTTATATATATATATATATATATATATATATATATATATATATATATATATATATATATATATATATATATATATATATATATATATATATATATATATATATATATATAATAGTATGTTCTGTGCATTACAACGTCAGGAGTACAACACTCCCACCTGCTGGCCAATGACGGCACTGGCGCTGTTTGTCAGTTGATTAAAAAAATACACACTCCATTTCTTGACAAAATATGCGACCGCAACCGTGAATAATCATGTATTATTTCATATGCGTTATTTAAAAAAAACAACAACATAATTTAACAATGCAGTCATTCTTCGCATAGTGTAAACCGTTATAGGCTTCTAGTAACGTGTTGTTGGTGAACGTCCCGCTGTTGAACGCAGCCCCGCTGCAGCCAACGCGGACGTGGACGAAGAAACAACTAAAGTCCAACAAAGTGAGAAACAACAAACTGACTTTCCTCCTCTCCTGACCTCGCTGAGCAAACATGGAGACCCGCCAGCAGACACAGCCAGACGCACATTTCACTCCAGGTACCTTGGCGGTGTTGTGGGACATGTAGTGTTATTATTACACATATGTCTATAACTATAAATATGATCACTATGCGCTGCTCTGTCCATGTGGCGAGCACAGAGATGGCCTCGAAGTGACCGTTAAACCTGAAGTAGGATTTACATTATCTAACAAAGTTCAGCATGATGGTCTGAGGGCTGAACAATGAACCCACAGTTTTAATAAGGGTCAAATGTGTAAATGTATAATGGCGTTATAAATGAAGTACTGTGCTGCAGAGATTTACAGTAGTTTCTTTAGATGTAAGAAAACATGTTTGTTTGGTACAGACCCCTTAACACATGTCACGTCATGATTTTAATAGTTATTTAACTGAAAATTAAAGTGAAAATGATCGTTCCCACTAATAGTGAATCATGTAATATCTGTCAAAATAATCGCAATAGCATTTATTTTTTATTTTTCGCCATATCGTTCAGCCCAGACCATAAACCGTAGTGGTGTTGAATGTTGCTCCGTCCTGACAGACCCGGGGGGGCGGGGCCAGCAGCAGGTGGTCAGCAGGCTGTCGGAACCGGGCCGGTTCGCCCTGGCCGGTCTGTGTGGGGTCTCCCTGGGCCGGCTGTTCCCAGGCCCGGGGAACAGGTGAGGAGGGGGAGGAGTTACTCTATTATATTATAACTACAGGTGAGGAGGGGGAGGAGCTACCTACAGGTGAGGAGGGGGAGGAGCTACTCTATTATATTATAACTACAGGTGAGGAGGGGGAGGAGCTACCTACAGGTGAGGAGGGGGAGGAGCTACTGTATAATATATTATAACTACAGGTGAGGAGGGGGAGGAGCTACCTACAGGTGAGGAGGGGGAGGAGCTACTGTATAATATATTATAACTACAGGTGAGGAGGGGGAGGAGCTACCTACAGGTGAGGAGGGGGAGGAGCTACTGTATAATATATTATAACTACAGGTGAGGAGGGGGAGGAGCTACTCTGTCCCTCGTGATTATGATCTGAGCTTCCCACAATCATGAATACCAGAAAATCGACATAAATCGATTATAGTAGAACTCGCCACTCACTGGTGTGTGTGGTTCTTCCAGAGACTTCCAGGACCGGTGTCTGGAGGGTCTGGTTCGCTGGCTGAGTCTGGACGAGTCCGTCATGCCGGTGATGGCTGCCTTCCTGTCGGGCGTCGGCTTCGAGGGCTCGGACACCTTCCTCTCCATCCTCCTGGCTGAGCCGCTGCTGGCTGCCGGGGCGACGCCCGTCATACAGGTGCTGCTTGTCTGCGTGTCCGCCTCTCCTGCTGTAGACCACCGCCTCTCCTGCTGTAGACCAGGGGTTCAAATGGGAACTTTTAGGGATTACAGGGGGCACTAGGAACATTACTAAAAATGAGTCCTTTGGTTATGAAATATAAAATAATATAATATAAAATAATGCCACCTTAATAAAATGAGTTGGATCTGAAAAGGACCTCAATAAAATGTAAAATCTGAATACTTAATGAATACAAGTTTGGTAAATCTTTCCAATGAATAAGCGACAAATCCTAAGTGAGGCACAACCCCGTGGTTCTCACTAAACTGTTAAGTATTTACAAAAATGGCCCTCCTCAAAATGTGTTGTGCTGGTGAAAGGGGTACTTAGCTGAACAAATATCTGAAAAGGGAGCACAAAAATAGATTTAATAAACCCAGACCTTTTTTGAATAGCGGTCCAGTGCACTTTGTCCTGTATAGTTGGTTCTGTGTGGAGTTCAACCAGCCTTCTCTTCATTTCAGAACCTGGTGTCTTTCTCTGTCAAGGACGGTAAGCTTCGCTCTCTAATAAAATACAAAAAGTGAACATTTTTAGAAAATGTCTTCCCCAACACCGATGTCATCCCCCCTAACACGCATGTCATCCCCAACACATATGCCCTCCTCCCCAGCACATGTCATTGTTATCACCCATGTTGTCCTCAACACATATGTCATTCCCGAATCCCAACACATACGTAGAAAGAAAGTGTTGCGCCCTCCAGGCTCCAAAGTGTATTTCAGAGTGTGCGACACTTTGTCTCCTTCCAGTGATCGGTTAGCTGCTCAGGAACACCACAACCCTCGCTGTGCATTACTTTCCATTATTTTTCCCCCAACACACGTCACCCCCCTAACACGTATGTGGTGTTGACGTGTTCTCAGGGCAGTACGACGCCCGCTCCCGGGTCCTGATCCGACACGTCTCCTGCCTGCTCCGGGTTCCTCCCCAGTGCCTGGAGGAGTTTGAGGAGACGCTGGGAGAGACGCTGACAGAGGGAGGAGAGGAGAGCCAGTAAGAGATGGAGGGAGGGGTGGGGTGGAGAGATGGATTTATGGATGGATGGATGGATGGATGGGGCATGATGGATGGATGGACGGATTAATGGGGCATGGTGAATAGATGGATGGGTGGCTGAATGCAGGGCATGAAATTAGCACCAGCCAAATGCTGGTAAAATATGCACAAACAAAAAACAATAGTAATCTATTTAGCGGAATTTGAACATTCACTAGACATTTGGTCAGTGGACAAAAAAGCTAATTTTGCACCCTGGCTGAGGTGGATGGATGGGTGAGTGGGTGAAGGGGTGGATGGATGGGTGAGTGGGTGAAGGGGTGGATGGCTGGATGGGTGAGTGGGTGAAGGGGTGGATTGATGGGTGAGTGGGTGGATGGGTATGATAGATGGGTGGATGGATGGATGATTGGAAGGATACAAGAAATGGTGGTGTGAGATGTGAGAGGGTGAGTGAAGTTAGGGCTCCAGAGTGCGACCAAAAATCTGTCGAGTGCGACGAAACATTTTCATTGGTCGCACCGGTGTGCCTGACATTAAGCAGGTCCATCTGTGTGGAGCGTTATTTTGTTTCCCCACCCGCGTTCTGTGAAGACGTGCCCCTACTCTGCCTCCGATTGGCTCTGACGTGCCCTACTCTGCCTCTGATTGGCTCTGACCCTGATATTGTTTTTCGGTGAATGCGGTCCCGATCCAATCTCAAAGACTCGGACTCGGGCCGTTGAAGGCATTTTTTTACTGATCGGTAACGGCTATATTGAGCATGAACCTAAGCCTGATCCTTCGTTTTGTCAGCTGTCACACGTGTCGTAAACAGAGAGCACACTTTGCGGCAGGACGCGATGTCTGCAATGTAACTAACTATAAGGCAGGACTCTCTGTGTGTCTGCCGTCTGCGATAATCTCGTCCATTATCTAGACGGCCGTTCGTCGCACTCTGCGGATGTATCGGGACCCAGAAAAGTGCAGTGTTGAATTTGGACACACGACACGTTCAATATATTAATAGGTTATTGTGATTTCTTGTTTGTACAGTGATTTTTTTTTAAAAACATTTATCTACACCTTTATTCCTGTTTACAATAATTTACATAATGTGTTAAGAAATTACCAATGTGTATGGAACTGACAAAACGCTTCAAATGTATTATTGCAGAGGCAAAAGGCATGGTGAACATTTTTGTGTGCACCTAAATTATGTGCTGGTGCACCTAAATGAAAAAGTTAGGCCCACCAGTGCAACCAATGTAAAAAGTTAGTCTGGAGCCCTGGAAGTATGTCACAATATGTCTCAAACAAACTCCAAGGCCTTGATGCTGCTACAATACGGGTTATTCATGTGGAGAAGAGAAGTGGACATCTTCAGCTCCTCTCACACTAAAACGAATCACATCAGCAAAGTGGAACACAGCTTTCTAAAACCACCAAAACCTCATTTAAGCTTTGTCGCAGTTTTGTGATGAGAAAGGTCTAGACACATATTAGCATATCAATATGAATGTGATGAATTGCCCCTAAATAACCAGGAACATGTTGTAGAGTTAGGGAGAGGAGAAGTGGTTGTTTGGCAGTCTTTATCTTCATTGATTCTCACACAATGCGTGTCTCTTTATGTTGCTGCTTAATGCAGGACTTCAACCGTAAGAAGTTTTTGCAGCTGCATGTCATCTCGTATTCCCACAGTTTCTTCTCTGTGTCTCACTTGTATATTCTACTTTGCTTGTGTCAAACCCCTGAACAGCAGCAAATGTTAGGTATCTCTTTACACTGCACCTGCAGTCTTATGAAAGTACAACTGAAGGCTTTTTAAACAAAGGCGAGCGGCACGCGTACGGAGCAAGGTTATGATAGTTGAGCATTTTTTTATTTAGCAGTTTTTATTTGTATTTCGTTTTGACCTTTTGTTTTCAATTTTAAGTTTAGTTTAATTAGTTTTCAAAGCCGGTTTGCTAGTTTAGTTTTTTTTTACTTTTTGAAAATGCTTTGTTTTAGTTTAGTTTTTATTATTTTCAGTGTTAGTTTTAGTCTTTTTTTTTAATATGGGGTATTTGTCAGAGGCGAGATGTAATACAAAAAAAAAAAGTGTGTCATAAAAAACATCATACCGTTTAAAATAATAAAATAATAAAAAGGCATTCACTGAGGACCTTAGGGCAACCATCTGTTCAGCTTGTAAAAGTGTCATTTTAATTTTTATATTTTTCGGTTTACGAAAAAAACATTTCAAACCTAGTTTTCTTTGTGTCGTTAGTTTTCATGAACGATATTAACCTTGGTACCGAGCTCATGTGCTTCCATCGAGGACAGGACGGATATCTGATGATCGGGGGCGGGCGTGGGGGGGGGACAAGCAGCTCTTTGTGTTTGTTTGTTGTTTGTTTGAACCCGTCGGCGCTGTGCTAAATAGGCTGCACCGACCCTCTCCAGAGGGTGACTCCCCACACTCAGATGTTGTGTCTCTCTCTGCATGTGTCAGAGAGGAGTCATCGCGCCGCAAGAGGAAGGAGAGAGGACGCAAGCTGAGGCGCTACCTTCTGATTGGCCTGGCCACCGTGGGCGGAGGCACTGTGATTGGTCAGTGGTATTTGCCGATTACACATATTCATATTGAAACAACACTGATCCCACTGATTTGACATGTTGCATTATGCAGCGACCTGGTGAAGGGCTGTTTTAAAGGGCAGAGCTTAGTTTGTATGTGTAATATCCTGTACACGTTTTACAACCCTAACACCATTTTTTTTAAGTATTTCTTTTCTTCGATTTAACCACCCACAAGACAAAAAATATGGGCACCAACATTATTTTTAACCTTATGAATGCTAATATTTGTGACTCACTATCTGTATTTAGACCAACAGTGAATCACAAATAGGTGGTACTGTGAATAAATATTCACATATGTTGTTGAATCGGTTACGATGAACCACTGAAGTAGTTTTAGATTTCACCATGTGTTGAGGGGTGTTACAGAGAGGTCTACCTTGTCTGTGCTTTTCAAAGAGATTACTTATCCAGGTGGTTGACCTCAAAAAGCACACAAACAAACGGCGCAAACCATGAGAAAAAACATGTGAATGTTGCGTGAACTAAACGAACACAACAGCGTGGGTCCAACATCGTCCTGACATCTACTCTGGACTGTATGTTTAAGCTGGCAAACTAATGAACTCACTGAGGACAGTAAGGTTTTATTATATCTTTTTATGGGCTTTAGTGCCTTAATAGACAGGACAGTGAAGGCAGACAGGGGGTGTGTTGAAACAGAGAGGGGATGACATGTAGCATAGCACCACAGGTCAGAAACCCCCACAACGCATATTGGCTACTTTTAATGTTTGCCTGCCTTGTGCTTGAATTGTTTTGATTGTGCATGTTAAAGCACTTTGTTAACATCGGTGTTTAAAGGTGCTGTACAAAATAAAGTCTATTATTGTAACATGGTAAGTGCCCGGTAGATAGTGCAGTAGGGCTGCAATGATTAGTCGATTAGTCGATTCATCGATTAGTCGGTTAACAGAAAATTAATTGAATACAATTTTTATAATCTATTAATCGTTGAGGTAATTTCTCAAGTACAAATACCAAACATTTGCTGCTTGATGCTTCAGAAATGTAAATGTTTGTTTCATGGATCATTATAAAGTAAATACTTTACTGTTTTTCTGGCTGCTTGTCAGATAAATCAAGTGAATTTAAGACATCACTTTGGACTTTGGACATTTTCTAGACTAAATGATTAATCTATTAATCGAAAAAATGATCTTGAGATAACTCAACTATGAAAATAATGGTGAGTTGCAGCCCTATACTGCAGCAGCAGCTGGAGCCATCCCCAGTAACGATTCCTGAAACCAGAACTAAGAACTAAACTCTGTCTACTGTTCCCTGACAGGCGTGACGGGTGGGCTGGCGGCGCCCCTAGTGGCGGCAGGAGCTGGTGCTGTTCTGGGCGCCGGAGGGGCGGCTGCACTCGGCTCTGCCACCTGGCATCGTCATCATGGGCTCCCTGTTTGGGGCCGCTGGGGCGGGGCTGACGGGTGAGTCTGGTGCACCCTGGGACTACACCAGCGGTGGAAATTTACTCAAGTGCTGTACTTAAGTACACATTTGAGGGTACTTGTACTTTAGTACAAGTACCCCCAGAGTATTTCTGTTTTCTGCTACCTTATACTTCTACTCCACTACATCTCTGAGGCAAATATTGTACTTTTTACTTAACTACATTTATCTGACAGCTTCAATAAATATAATCCAATAATAACAAATATGTGGGGAATGACTGCAGGTGAAGCAGGTCTTCTGGGGGGTTGCTGGTTCCATTCCCAGCTCCACCTGACTAAAGGTGTGGAAGGGGGGGGGCTTGAGTTAACTGCTCTAGACCAGCTGGCTGTTGAATGTGTGGGTGAATGTGAGGGTGTCTGGGTGAATGTGAGGGTGTCTGGGTGAATGTGAGGGTGTCTGGGTGAATGTGTGGGTATCTGGGTGAATGTGAGGTTGTCTGGGTGAATGTGAGGGTGTCTGGGTGAATGTGAGGGTGTCTGGGTGAATGTGAGGGTGTCTAGGTGAATGTGTGGGTGTCTGGGTGAATGTGAGGGTGTCTGGGTGAATGTGAGGGTGTCTGGGTGAATGTGAGGGTGACTGGGTGAATGTGAGGGTGTCTGGGTGAATGTGAGGGTGACTGGGTGAATGTGAGGGTGTCGGTGAGCCATTACCTGTGAAGTGCTTTGAGTGCCGCGGTGGTTTTTTAAAGCACTTTATGAACGCAGCAAAGTCTCAGTTTGTTATGTGGATTGTGATGATGTCTCTCTGTGTAACTCTCACTCTCTGCTCTCTCGTTCTCTCTCTGTGTTCCTCTTCACAATTGTGTGTAATCATCTCTACCTTCTCCCTCTCTCGCTCTCTCTCTCCCGCGCTCTCTCTCTGCAGGTTATAAAATGAATAAGTGCATGGGGGCAATCGAGGAGTTTGAGTTCCTACCTCTCAGTTCAGGGAAACACCTCCACTTGACCATAGCAGTAACTGGCTGGCTCTGCAGCGGCAAGTACAGTAAGTCAGTCTCTCTCCACGGTGTGTTAGGCACAGTAGGGCAAGAGACAGGAGGGCGTCCCTAAAGCTGCTGTAGGTAACATTCAAGAGTTGTGAAGAGACAGCAGAAAAGAGCAGAAATCAGAAACTAAACCACCGAGAAAAAGGTCCCCTCCCTCCCTACGTTTCTCTTCCACTGAGGAGTGTTGCATTCATGCACCTGTGATTGATAGGCAAGATGGATTCCAATCAGGGAACCACCTCCATACATACCTGGATAAAACCCACCGCCACACATACACATACCTGGGTCAAAAACCCACCTCCATACATACCTGGATAAAACCCACCTCCATACCACTTCCATTTGTGTTAAATCTAATCCCTTGTGTCCGACCCCAGTATACCTTTGCTGTGGTCCACCAAAACAAACCACTTCTACACAGACCAAAGGTAATTGCGGTGATTGTCAGAGTAAACACAGGGGACCTCTTTTCAAATGCTCCTGCCACAAAACCACTTTATCCACAAGTGGAGCTCTGTCTATTCATCACCCCGAAGAATGGACCCCCTTCCCATCCTGTACAAACTTCCTCCCCTCCGACCCACTATCTCCTCCTCCCCCCGACCGACTATCTCCTCCTCCCCCCCGTCCGACTATCTCCTCCCCCACCCCCCACCGACTATCTCCTCCTCCCCCCGACCGACTATCTCCTCCTCCCCCCCGACCCACTATCTCCTCCTCCAACCGACTATCTCCTCCCCTTTACCTCCTCCCGCAGCTCACCTTCATCACAAGTTGTATGCTTTTTTTTAGGTGACTTTTTATTTATATTTGATCTTTCTTTTTTTGTACTCTTGTATTTTCTACTATTGCTATTATAGTACAATGTACTTAGAGTGTCTTGAAAAGCGCTATATAAATAATATGCAATTACAAAAAAATGGTCTATACAAATCTTAAATAAATAAATGTATCTCCTCTCCCCCCCTGAACCACTCACTCCCTCCTCCTCCTCCGCCTCCTCCACCTCCTCTGCCCGCAGGTTCCTTCCAGGCCCCATGGAGCAGCCTGGGGGAGTGTGGGGAGCAGTACTGCCTGGTGTGGGAGTCTCGCTTCCTCCGAGACCTGGGCTCTGCCATGGCCTCGCTGCTTGACAGCCTGGTCGGCATGGTGGCTCAGGAAGCCCTCAAGTACACCATCCTGTCTGGTAGGTGGCTCATGACCTTACCTTAGGTTACACAATGTTACGTTACAATGTTAGGCTACTATGTTACACTACAATGTTACGCTGATGTTACACTACAATGTTACGCTACCGTGTTACACTACAACGTTACGCTCCAATGCCCAGGTCCCACTCGTTAACCCTGCCACCTGAACAGGTATCGTGACGGCCCTGACCTGGCCCGCCTCGCTGCTGGCGGCCGCGAGCGTCATCGACCACCCGTGGTGCGTGTGTCTGAATCGCTCGGCCGAGGTGGGGAAGCACCTGGCCCAGGTGCTGAGGAGCAGACAGCAGGTACACTTTTGACTCGTTGGATCGTCGTTATACCTGGAGACGCTGGAATTGATTTGTGTGTGTGTCTTGTTTATATAGAGAGATTACAGGTCAGCTAGCGAAGTCTGTGTGGAGCTACTCTATGTGCACAGCACTTCCAGATATGGATTTGACATTTACATTTAGGGCATTTAGTCCAAAGCGACTTACAATAAGTATATTTGTCAGTATAGAGTAAATCAACAATATATCAGTACAGCAAGGATGTCAATAGGACAAGTTTCTCCTTTCTGGTATACAGCATGGATCGCTAGGTTAAGATGCTATACCATGCTAAGTGCTATTTAATTGGCAGGCAAACCAGCTAGTTTGAGCACAGGCAAAATAGCTTCACCAGCTCAGACCAATCTTGAGATGTCGCTATCATTGTTCACATAGCTCAGATGTCTTCCAGCAGTGGTTTTTGCAAATCAGCTGAAACTCAAGGAGGGGTTAAAGTTACTCACTCGGTGACGCTCTCCTTGTGTATTTAAAGGGAAAACGTCCTGTCAGTCTGATCGGCTTCAGTCTGGGGGCCAGAGTCATCTTCTACTGTCTACAGGAACTGGCCAACGATAAAGGTACGATGAAGGCTAGTTTCTCCAGAGATAGGTCTTCACCCCCATCTCTGTGTCTCATTTGTGACTGCAAATCATTCTTTTTGTTGATCATGGATTATTAGGACGGTCATTATTGCAATTGACAGCAATTCAGTCAGTAACATCCAACGGTTTTCATCCCTAAAAAACTAAATACATTCTCTTTAAGTTTTCAACAAATGGTCATGATTGATATTATGCCAGTTACTCTGAAGAATACTCAATCATATTACCTATTATTGATTTGTAGAAAGCACTTTTTATTTCAGATTCCTATGGCTACACTCTGCTAAATTACATAAATGTAGGGGACTATTGTTGACATTAAAGGCACAATGAGTAGGCTTTTCCATGGTGTGGTGGTCTCCTTTAAGTCCATGGTGTGGTGGTCTCCTTTAAGTCCATGGTGTGGTGGTCTCCTCCAGGTAGTGAAGGGATGGTGGAGGACGTGGTGCTGCTGGGGGCTCCGGTGGACGGCTCGGACAAGGCCTGGGAGAGGATCACCGAGGTGGTGGCAGGGAAGATAGTCAACGGCTACTGCAGGTGAGGCCCGGCGTCAGCCAGCCCTGTTCTGTTCTAGGGCTGAACAATGAATCCATGAAATATTAGTGACTAAAGGCTTATAAATGTTTTGTTAAGGATTTGTTCATCGTTAACTAAAGGCTTATAAATATTTTGTTAATGATTAGTTCATCATTAACTAAAGGCTTATAAATATTTTGTTAATGATTAGTTCATCATTAACTAAAGGCTTATAAATGTTTTGTTAGGGATTAGCTCATCACTAACTAAAGGCTTATAAATGACTTATGACTGAATGTTATTCTAAAGTGTTACCTCATTTTCTTCCTGACCACCCGTGTCCCCTTCAGAGGAGACTGGCTGCTGGGCTTATTGTACCGTAGCGCTGCGGCTCAGCGCTCTGTGGCCGGGCTGCAGCCAGTGAATGTGAACGATCACCGCATCATCAATGTGGATCTCTCATCGGTGGTGAGTCACCTCTGGATTTAGGTCACCATTTTTTAAATTGGTTCGTGGAGCATAATAGAGGAGTCCAAAGCAAGTGCATTTGAATAGCTCCATACTTGACATGGTGACTAACGCAAGCTACAAAACTAATTTACTAAATAATGGGAAAATGCCAGATTTGTGTTGTGGCAAAATACCTTTCTTCTGGTATTATGTAGTCATGACTGACGGAGCACTTAGAGGCTACTCTCTGTGTGGCTGAATGATGGCAAAAACCAAATCAAATCTCATTCAAACCAAGTTGAAACAAGATTTTATAACATTGATTTAAAAAGCTAATATAATGCACGAAATAGCCGCTATTACTATTATCGACATTCAAATACAAAATGTCTCTGCAGAGTTCATTTACGCTCTGCATCTGAACAGCATTGGAGCTGTGTTTTTTTAAATGCAATTAAAGTCATTAATTCGTTCAAGAAATACAAACAACTGTGACATGGCTTTTTATCCATTGATGAACCTTTTATTAGCGCCAAGAGAGCTTCGATTCCATCTTACCAAAGTCACATTTAATATGTTTAATAAAATACAGAGTTGAACAAGAAGGCCACTGCTGGTTCCTCTTTATCTCACAGCAATGTTTGACTTTTTTACCATCCTATGAGAACAGCTTTTGTGTACAAGGGAATGCAAGTGGTCACGACTTGTAGTGAAGCGTCTGTAACTGTGATATCCTGTTCATGCTTTGATGTTTGTCTGAAGCACCGCAATGTACATTAGGTCACGACGCGTAGGAAACAAGACATTGTACGATATCAACAAAGGATTAAGGACCAAACTCCCTGAATTCGTAACGTTAAAATGTACATGTGGTCTTTAAAGATGCTCCAAAATAAACCACTCTGCGTTTGCGTTTCCCAGGTGAATGGTCACTTGGACTACATGAAGCAGATGGACACCATCTTGGTGGCGGTGGGAATGCCCACCCGGGAAGCTCCCGGCGCCTCGGCCTCCTCCGGCCCCCTGAACTCGGTGATAATAACAGAAGCGGCAGCGGACACCCCTGTCCTACCCCTCGCAGACACCCAGGCACCTAGCGGCGAACATGGCTCCGCCGCGGGGAACGTGAGCGAGGGCGGGGGACAGAAAGAGACGGCCGCCGAGGAGAAGGAGGAGACGTGCGATGGCTGGGACATCCCCGATATCTCGGATCTGTTGGAGTCGCTCGACGTTGCAGACGAGCGGAGAGTCGGGGCCGGCGACGACGCGCCAACCGACCCGCAGGCGGCCGCCGACAGCGCTCCCGACGGAGGGGAGAACTCGTCCTGGCGTTGGGACGAAACGCCGTGGACTCCTGAGAGGAAACGCGTGATGCGGGGACACAGAACTGACCAACCGAACACGTGACAGGAAACAGAAAATCATCAGAGGAATGCGGCCGTCTCACCCTGGACACACTCACACTTTAACTTCAACACCGGGTCTAAACGAATTCACGTCAACTCGTCTGTGGAATTTTTATAATGAAGACTAATTTATTAAAATGTTAAGTAATTATGACTTTAGTCACATCCTGACTAAAGTTGGGCCAGAACAAGCTGTATGACGAGTGTTTGGCAATGTGTGTTTGCATTCTTGGTTGAAACTCGTTGACGGGTGTAACAAATGGTGCAAATTAATGGAATTTGTTGCTCAATTTAATGGAGGCAACGCGGCAGGTGCCATCGCCATCCCAGAATATTTATTCCACTGTCTGGTTTGGTTGCCATGGATATTACCACTGATTGTTTTGCACTCATTTCGGGTCTGTGTAATCGGTTAGATTCAGATTCGGTCAGATTCAGTCTCCTGGTAGTTCTGTATTTATTCAACACCAGTGTTTCCCATCAGCAGAACTTGTTGTGCTGACCCCTCCCTCAACCCCCTCCAATGTGAATGTGTATAGTGAATGTGTATAGTGAATGTGTATAGTGAATGTGTATATTGCTCTGAAACGTGACTCATAGTGTCAGAGATAACCTGTAGCCTAACATTATGGTAATGTTTTTGAAGCCTGTGGGTGTAGCTTGAGTTCTAGTCCTTGTCTCTTATGGTTTTGTTTTAATCGATTGCAGACTTTTTTTCCCCCTTTTTTTGAAAAACAAGAAATGATAATAATAATAATTTGTCACTCGCAGATGAAGGCATCACCGTCTTAATATTTCGGTGGACTCCGTGTTCTTTGACGCTACAATTAAAACCCTCCCCCAATATTTTGTTATGAAAGACTTGCTTGAGACTATATAATTAGAGGGGTTGCTGTGAAAACGATAAAGCTTGAGGAAAATGCTATTTTCTCCCTGCAGGCTTTTTAATAAAACAGTGCAGGTCAGACAGCCTTGGCACACTCATCACCATTTTACACATGGCAACTTTTTCTTCAAACACTTTTAAAGGTGCAGTGTGTAGGATTGAGTGGCATCTAGCAGAACAGACTTGGCAGTATAAGTATGTTTTAATTAGCGTATAATCCCATGAAAATAAGAATCCTGTTTTCATTACCTTACAATGAGCCCTTTATATCTACATAGGGGCCCGCCATGTTGCACAGCCATGATTCTACAGTAGCCCAGAACGGACAAACGGCTTTTTATCGCTATCTTAATTGTACGCTATGACCTATTGTTTTACAGACTAAATAACTAAATACAATTTATAAATCTATCAAGCAACCTCATCACTTGACACTTGGCTATACGATGCTGCCGTAGACGATGCCACTGTAGCTTCAGTACCTACTGGCACCTTACAGGCCACCGTAGCTTCAGTACCTACTGGCACCTTACAGGCCACCGTAGCTTCAGTACCTACTGGTACCTTACAGGCCACCGTAGCTTCAGTACCTACTGACACCTTACAGGCCACCGTAGCTTCAGTACCTACTGGTACCTTACAGGCCACCGTAGCTTCAGTACCTACTGGCACCTTACAGGCCACCGTAGCTTCAGTACCTACTGGTACCTTACAGGCCACTGTAGCTTCAGTACCTACTGGCACCTTACAGGCCACCGTAGCTTCAGTACCTACTGGCACCTTACAGGCCACCGTAGCTTCAGTACCTACTGGCACCTTACAGGCCACCGTAGCTTCAGTACCTACTGGCACCTTACAGGCCACCGTAGCTTCAGTACCTACTGGTACCTTACAGGCCACCGTAGCTTCAGTACCTACTGGTACCTTACAGGCCACCGTAGCTTCAGTACCTACTGGTACCTTACAGGCCACCGTAGCTTCAGCACCTACTGGCACCTTACTGGCCACCGTAGCTTCAGTACCTACTGGTACCTTACAGGCCACCGTAGCTTCAGTACCTACTGGCACCTTACAGGCCACCGTAGCTTCAGTACCTACTGACACCTTACAGGCCACCGTAGCTTCAGTACCTACTGGCACCTTACAGGCCACCGTAGCTTCAGTACCTACTGACACCTTACAGGCCACCGTAGCTTCAGTACCTACTGGCACCTTACTGGCCACCGTAGCTTCAGTACCTACTGGCACCTTACAGGCCACCGTAGCTTCAGTACCTACTGGTACCTTACAGACCAATACAGGCCACCGTAGCTTCTCCTACGTCGTTGGAAAGGGAGAGGTGTGGGGGGGTATTCAGTTGGTTGCAACCTCACCGCTAGATGCCACTAAATCCTACACACTGAACCTTTTAAAAAAGCAATAAACATCGACTTTTCGAACCACAAAGAAGTGAAAGCGACCGATGACAGAAATCATTACCATTCTACATAAAAACCCAACTGCGGTCATCTCAGGATCTCCAGTGAGCAGAGCTTGCCTGGGGCTGGACATAGCCACCTCTCATCTTGAAGAAGTCGCCCTCGCAGTGTCCTGATTGGCTGTCATCTTTTTGAACGCTCCTCGTCTGCCAATCTAACATGACAACCATGTGGTTTCACGAGGCACTGCTTGAGTGACGGGCGGTGATTCAAAAGGACGTCCATAAGTGTCAGACTTCTCAGTGCTAAACGCTCCTGACGAGACCCAGTAACCACTTGGAGCCAGGGGACAGGCCTTGTCCACACACGTGTCCAGAACTATTTATACAGTCACATGGTCCAGAGACCCTTGGGGTCCGGTTAACTCTGGTTTCTCTCGGTGTCGTGGTGCCACCTCCGCGCGGCCACATCCGCCGGTCTCAGCCGAGTCCTCAGTCCAGCGCTTCCACCTGATTGGGCAGCAGCAACGGCAGCTCGATCCCGGCGTGCTCGGCGTCCAGCAGGTTCACCGCGTCCGTGGCCGTGGCGGGCGGGTGGGCCGGGTCGGAGGCCACGTCCGGGGAGGGGGACGACGGCAGCGGGGAGTCGCTGGCGATGTTGGGCTCGCCCGAGTTGCGCAGGGAGAGCGAGAGCGCGGGCGAGGGCCTCCGGGGCGATCGAGAGAAGCAGCAGGGCAGCAGCTTGCCCAGCGCCCGCTTGAAGTCCCTCATGAACAGCGGGTAGATGATGGGGTTCATGGTGCTGTTGCAGTAGCCCAGCCACGTGATGGCGTCGAACAGCGCCGGCGGGATGCAGTCACACACTGCCTGAGGGAAGAGGAAGGGGATGAGGACAGGGGTCAAAGGTCAACGATGGGAGTCTGGGGATGATGTGTTAACAACGTTTTATCTCATTAATTCTGTGTGTTTCTCAACCTCGGGGTCAGGACCCCACTTTGGGTCACCTCATGTGCATATGGGGTCACGTTTTTATTTGAAAGTCTCATAAAGGTTATGTATACATGGACAGACTGCATATTGATTCGTGATTTAGAGATAACTTGTGTGTGGCGCCATACGTTCACTACACACTGGGACATTTATATTATGTTATGTTTATATTATGGACAGATTGGATTAGGAAGGTTGTGGGAGCCGCTGTACACATGTTTAAGAAGTTATTCAGACATAAAAAGGGGGTCAAAAAAGGTGGGGGTCCACTGATGTAGGGGGTCCTAGGAATCAAGTTGATTGAACAAATCTCGGTGGGACCTCGTCCTTTACTTTGATATTCTGCGCTTAGTATTTTCGCACTTATCTCCTTTGTATTCTACTAATCGGTTAACTTAGCAATTGGTATGCTTGAAACTCATTCTTGTGAAATCCTTACTCTACTGATAGAGGTTTACTGTTGCACTTTCTTCTAACAAATGTACTTATTGTAAGTTTGCTGTGGACAAAAGTGTCTGCTAAATGCCCTAAATGTAAATGTAAATGTAACATCATTCAGTTAATAAGGCTGGCATATAATTATTCAACTATGGCATAGAGTACTATGATATACTGTATATATCCATACCTATCTTAGGAATGACATGCATATCAGAACAAAGGCTAAGCTCAACGTTTAAGCATAGAAGTTAACTTAGTTAACTTGCCTAATTAGGAACTAGGAAATAAGATTCCTTCCTACCACGAGTCATTTGACTCGACTCGTAAACTTTGTGCCTTAGTTGTCATAGTTACCGTTACAGTGGCAGCACAGCCGCCACGGTTGTATGTTCAGATAATTCGCTCGTAAGATAATTCAGTGAGAGAGAAAATGGCTCTTTCTGTCCTTCTCCTAGTTACGTCTCTCTGTCTGACGCACAGGATTTATGTTTTTGTCTTCAATCTAAAACAAGATTCAAGATTCAAGATTTTATTACCACGCCGCCACGTAGTGGTTGGGGATTTCCCCCGGTGTGCTCAGGACACAACAAACGCAAAACAAGACAAACAAACAAAAAAGAAGACTTGAGATAGAGAGGGACAGCACAGGTGGAGGAGGAGGAGGAGGAGGAGGAGGAGGAGGAGGAGGAGGAGGAGGAGGAGGAGGAGGAGGAGGAGGAGGAGGAGGAGGAGGAGGAGACAGCTGTTAAAGTAGAGGTTTCAATGCCATCAAGAGGAGGAGAGGAGCGGAGAGGGAGGAGGTGGGGGTGGGATTGTATTCACACACCACATTGAGTGTGAAACAGAAAGCAGAGTCTTGAGACTCTGCGTTCTCCATGTTTGTGTTTGTGTGTGTGTGTGTGTGTGTGGGGGTCCGCAGATGGAAAATGGAAATGACTGCATTACTGGGAGCTAGAGCGGCAGAACAAGTGGAATTACCAATTTAGATTAGCCCCATTTCCAAGAAATTGATTGACTTTTGGAGTAGGCTTTTCTCCCCCTCCTTCCACGATCGTAGCTAATAGAGGGACGTTGTGTATATATATATATATATATATATATATATATATATATATATATATATATATATATATATATATATATATGAGGCTTTTATCCAAAGTCTCTTACAATACCATGAGTGCATACATTTTTGCATGGGTGTTCCCAGTGGGAATCGAACCCCTAACCCTGGCAACGTAAATGCCACGCTTTGTTGAGCTAGTCAGGACCACGTGTGAGTGTGTGTGTGTGTGTGTGTGTGTGTGTGCGTGTTTTATATATATAAATTGATCAAGTTGTTCGATCGTCTTGCTTGGTCTAATCAAATCAAAATCGGAATGAGTTTGAGAGTTTGAGGAATGAGTATAAATGGAGAGCTAACGTTAAACTGAGCGGTTGCATAAATGGAGACGCACACACACACACACACACCTCATCTGTTCCTTGTGTTAATTTCATTCCACTTCGGCACAACAACACAAACAGGCATCACGTGTTAATTCATGTCCTACAACTTATTACTATTCCATCCTAAATTAATACACGCTATACAGATTCAGTCAGCTACATAGTGAACTATTTATTTTATACCAACTAAAAGCTAAAGTAAAAACATAAGTTATAAAGTGACTGCTTCCTACAAAGGGTGATGCACCCATTTATACATCCATTTATACAACCGCTCAGTTTAACGTTAGCTCTCCATTTATACAACCGCTCAGTTCAACGTTAGCTCTCCATTTATACAACCGCTCAGTTCAACGTTAGCTCTCCATTTATACAACTCATTCCGATTTTGATTTGTATAAATGGAGAGCTAAAGTTGAACTGAGCAATTGCATACATGGAGAGCTAACGTTGAACTGAGCGGTTTGTATAAATGGAGAGCTAACGTTAAACTGAGCGGTTGTATAAATGTGTAACGTGTTGTTTTTCCTGTGAGTAGCTGGATGAGTCACACAGAGTCTGAATCTCAGTCTGTTTCCCTGCAGCCGGAGAGCCTGGCAGAGCGGTGACGCGTTAGGCCTGGCCAAGGCAGAAATAGGTTGGTATCCAAGTATTGTATACTAACCACACACACACACAGAGTCCTCATCCGTTTCTTGTGTTAATTTCCTTCCACTTCGGCACAACAACACAAACAGGCATCACGTGTTAATTCATGTCCTACAACGTATTACTATTCCATCCTAAATGAATACACGCTATACAGATTCAGTCAGCTACAGTGAACTATTAATTTTATACCAACTAAAAGCTAAAGTAAAAACATAAGTTATAAAGTGACTGCTTCCTACAAAGGGTGATGCACATTCCTTCCTAAATGAAACAATCGGCACACAATCTTTTACCTTTAATTAATGTAATTGTTATTCTATTGGATTGTAATGTTCTACCCCCCAAATCAATGCATGCAACTAAACCACTTCCACTTCCACTATAATGAAACCATCTATCACGCACAAACTATGTCCCAGAGCCGAGTGTCTCACACACTGACCTCCGCCATGTTGGTGATGAAGAAGGGCAGCCAGGCGCCGAAGAACAGCCCCAGGAGGACCCCCAACGTCAGGCTGGCTTTCAGGGCTCGCCGCCCCTGCCTGTGGGCCCGCCGCCGCTCGCTGTTCACAGACAGCTGCGGTACAACGGGCAAGAGGGAAGGTTAGGGCTGATGATCAGGATATATTACAGGGTGGCGCACGACTAGGGCTGCAACTAACGATTATCGTCATAGTCGATTCATCTAACGATCATTTAGTCTAGAAGATGTCTTAAATAATACAAATGTCGTCACAAGTTACCAGAGTCCAAAGTGATGTGATAAATGTGCTTGTTGTATCTGACAAGCAGCCAATAAAACTAAAGTATTCATGTTATAATGATCCGTGAACCAAACATTTTAATTTCTGAAGCATCAAGCAGCAGATGTTTGGTATTTGCACTTGGTAAATGACTACCGAGTCAATACACAGCAGACGCAGTTTAACATGTACTTTGGTAGTCCTCTATAATTCACATTCTTCTCAAGTAAAAGTATGTTTGATTCAGTTTGAATGACCAAAGTGAAAAACTGCTTAATCAACACCATCACCTTGTGTTTTGGTGAGTGGACACATTTGTTCACGTCTGAAGGTAATCTAGTCTCACACCACAGTTCAAGGACCTTGACAGGACCAGCCTGAGCACCTTTCATTCTGCCTTTGGGTCTCATTCCTCTTTTCTCCCGCCTTGCTCAATTTTTGAGCAAAAAGGCTCTCGCCTCTCAGGCGACTTTCTCCTAAACTCGCACTACCCCCTGTGGCTTCTCCTATGAGGAGTGTGAATGCGAGTGTGAATGCGAGAAAGGATATCATTTTCAAGTTACAATTTGATGGGGCTTGTACCAAACCACTATAGTTTTAATGAAGGGTTCATGATTTACCTTTTAATTATTTTCTCTAATTTGTTTCTTATCTCAACCCTCAACCCTTAATTAACCGTCACACTCCAGTTTGTCTAATTTATTCAAAAGCCTGCGTGTGCACAAGTGTGTACATGAATTCTGTGCTTTTAATTGAAAAGAACTACTCCCCCCCCCACACCCCCCCACACCCATTATGTCCGGCAGATTCCCTTTGTTGATGATTACTCAAGAAAAGACGTGAGATAGATCAAGTGTCTGCGACTCGCTCCGTCTCCGCATGAAACCATCAAATCATTATTTCCCTTTCCTGAATTTCAATGAGAACCTCCTAAAGAGGATTTGAATTTAGTTTTGTGATAATGTGTCGTTGCGACAGCGATCCGTCAAAGGCTGTTGAGGTGGGGTTGCTAAGGTGCTAAAACATAAAAGCATGAGGCAATAAAACCTTGCAGCGACCCCAGGTTTCGATTCCAACCTGCGGCTCTGTGCAGCCAACCCACAATCCTGTCTTCCCTCTCCTGTCCCTCAAGGCACAAAAGCCCATAGAGATATCTATAAATATGAATATGAATGCTTCTTCTCATTCATTCAGGGTAGACTAATCAGGCTTAGCCTATTTTTATTGCGCCGTTATCCCCGTCCTCCGCTAAGAGTTCTCTTCTCCTTGGCGATCCACTGCTCTGATCCGACACACTGCGGTTGTGATGTCACTCTTAGCGGTTGTGATGTCACTCTTAGCGGTTGTGATGTCACTCTTACCGGCACGCTGCAGGACACGGTGGGCTCCTGGTGGCTGTAGTCGTCCCCTTCCTGCTGCTGAGCCACGGGGCCCTGGGGTCGGGGGGCCCCGGGGCCCGGGGACGCGGGTCGCGACGGGACCCCCTGGTACTGGTGGGGCAGGGGGGGGTGGCTGAGGGCCGCCACCCGGCGGGCCTGCCGCCGCGCGGCCAGCAAGATGCGGCAGTACGTGAAGCAGATGGCGCCGGACGGCAGGAAGAAGGTGACCACGGACGCCACCAGCGCGAAGGGCAGCGTCACCTGCAGCCGGCACTGGAAGGACTGGCCACCGGAGGGCTGGAAGTAGGAGGGCGGGTACTGCGTGTGGGAGGCGTACGACGAGCTGATGTTCCCGCCATCGCCTCCGCTGCCGGAGTTGAGCATCCCGTGCGTTAGAGAGCGCTGTCCGCCTCCGCCACCGTGGCCCAGGCTGTGCCACTTCATCTCTATGGGCAGGAAGGAGGCGAGCGCGGCCAGGCCCCACGCGGCGCCCACCAGCAGCAGCGCCCGTGGCGGTGTCATGCGCTGCTTGTAGCGCAGCGGCGAGATGATGAGCAGGTAGCGGTCCAGGCTGATGACACACAGGTTGAGGATGGACGCGCTGCAGCACATCACGTCGAAGCAGAGCCACACGGGGCAGAAGGCAGGCCACAGCACCCAGGCGCCGCACAGGACGTTGAGCATGGCAGGCGGCATCACCACCAGCGCCACCATCAGGTCAGACAGGAACAGCGACACCAGGAAGCAGTTGGAGGTGCAGCGGAGCGAGCGGTGCGCGAGCACCAGCCCGATGAGCAGCACGTTGCCGCACGCCGTCATGATGATGATGGCGGTCAGCATGAAGGCCAGCAGCCAGGGTCCGCTGGCTGTGATGCCCCAGGCACCGCCGCCGCCAGGGGGCGAGAAGCTGCCATTCTGGCTTTCTGACGGGCTGATGGTGTCCATGTCTGGCCTGAGAGAGAGAGAGAGAGAGAGAGAGAGAGAGAGAGAGAGAGAGAGAGAGAGAGAGAGAGAGGGAGGGAGGGAGGGAGAGAGAGCTCTCTCCCAGGGTGACTGTACTAAACAGAGGCCAGGGGGTTCTTGTTGTAGCAAGAAGTCCTAAATCCTTCCTCCTTCTCGCCAGGGTTAACAGATCTGCTCTCCATGACTGACTCACCCTCGCAGTCGTCTCGCTCTCTCTCCCGGGGGTGAGAAACCCTTCAGGAGCGCTGCGGTCGCCTCCTCCTCCTCCTTCTCCTCTCCCCCCAGGCGTTAGGAACTATCACCCACACGGCGCACTCCGACTCCCCATGCTGCCAGCCGGGTCCTCTCCTCCTCTCTGGTGGAGAGACACTGAGCCATTCAGCCTCTCACGGCGGGCTTTCAGAGCGGCGTGTCACAGCTATGACAGCCACCGAGGGGGAGGGCAGAGCGAAGAGGTGGGCTGCGCCAATTTAAGCATGACTGAGCGGTGATAAAGCAAGGGGAGGGGGGGGGGGATGAAAGGTCAGAGAAAAATGAGAAACATAGACGATAAGAGATGAAAGGAGTAGACAAAGAAAAA
This sequence comes from Merluccius polli, assembly GCA_030340625.1. Classification (NCBI taxonomy): domain Eukaryota; kingdom Metazoa; phylum Chordata; class Actinopteri; order Gadiformes; family Merlucciidae; genus Merluccius; species Merluccius polli. Next base: position 22,864 of record JAOPHQ010003751.1, read on the forward strand.
CGAAGACATACGGACATTGAATGTGAAAGAGGGAGGGAGGGAAAAACGTCCCAAAATGTGCACAGAACCACAAGTCCTCCAAACCTGCCGTCTCATAAGATCTTTATTTCTGCAGCTTCTGAAGGTCCTCCAGATTTGTTTTTTGGAGTGGCTAAAAAGTGCTTTTCGCACCTCCTGAAAAGCCCACTGACGTCTACGTCTCCAACCGTGACGAGCAGAGCGAGAAGAGGAGATACAAAAAAAAAAATCATGTTGATGATTGATGGGGGGTGGGGGTGTCCCGACGTTACCGTGTTGAGAGCAACGGTGACTCGTGAACCCGCAGTCGCCTTAATCCCCGTGGCGGCCACTCCAGCGCGCGCGCTCTCCTCAGATGTGCGAGTGTTTCGAGGCGTCAAGCTGTTAATGCATGCCCATGCACAATCATGTCCAAGTCATGCTAATTGCTCGTCACAGAACCTGGCGTGGGCGACGCTTTCCTTTCCTCTGTGACCAGGACCCCTGGCGTTACATTTAAGGTATGAATAGTCTTGTTTGTAAGGAGCTCATTCGGACCTGACAAACAGTCCCACGTCCATTCTCGGATTGTTCTTATAAAACATGATCGATTTGTGTGTATTATTATTCAGCGTGTGTTGGTGGTTTTTAGTTTCGACTGTTAAGACTGAACATAGCAATAATAAATATGAGTCAACGAATTCCTCCTTAAATACAGCGACCTGATAATTATGGAGTTCATTAAAACCCAGTGTTTTGATGAAACCAATTAGTCGACCTAGCACTCGACCCACAAGAAAGCACACAGTGCTTAATAATGTACACTTAGGAGGCCGTCTGACCCGGCACCTCGTCGCCTTCCAAATAAACCCAACAAGACGACTTTGTCTTCATGGTTGTTTTATTAGAGAAATACAGGCTGTGTCCTGGGCAGGCGTGAACAACTTGGAGGGGAGGTATCGTCAACCAGAGAGACACACAACGCTTTCTGGACAACAGTGCAAATGGTTACCATCCAAAACAAAATAATGCAATAATACAATTTCAAAATAAAGCTAAATAAATGAAATCAGTCCCTCGATGACACGTGCGATGACACCCGCCTACTGTTCCTGCCGAGGGACACAAATCAGAAAGCAGAATGAGTTATATGGCCATGGTTATGCTATGGATTGTCTCTCATAATGCTATGCAATGGGGTATGGAGCGCTATTGTAGCATTAGCATTGGTAGGGAATAATATGAAGACCGACCTTCACGCCTCCGTGCAGCGCATAATGTGATCTCAAGTCGTTCTGACAGTTGGAAGCTGCCATGCCGAGTCCTGTTCCCACGCCAAATGAAATTGGCCATGTACGTCCTGAAAACACATTTGAGCAACTGTTCATTCCTGCCCATGCTCACATCCAAACACAGCGTTTGATAGGCTCCTACTGTACCACCACCAGGGCTGTGATGCTGATTAGTCATTACCTAGTCTGGCTTACCGGATGTAGGTTGTTGGTATAACCCCACCCAAGTCTGCCATTGGGCGACTGAAATAGTCGCCCAATGGCAGGCTCTGGGCGGACTTTTACCTGCAAGGGCACCGTCTTGGGTTTAGCGCCGCCCAAGACGACTGTGATTGGTTAAAGAAATACAAACAAGACGGAGCGTTTTTTTCCCACCATGCTAGAATGATAGTGAGTAGACCAGACCTTTCGCCAGCGCTAAAACCAAGTGCGGAGAAAGGTCTGGCTATGAGAGACTAGTCATTACCAAACCCAGTGGGACAATGAACATCTGTTCCAAGTGCTCCACCTGTGCCCAAGATAGTGCTCCATCTTGGGTTCATCCGTTTTGTAGTGTAATCCAAAGTGTAAGCGTACGATTCGGGTTCCCTACATAGTGCACTACTTATTACCTATAATGTAATGTGAAAGAAGTGTACACCTGATGTACACTTATTTTAGCACTATATCCCATGATGCATAGCAGTTTTAATTGTCATCGGATTCCTGCAATAGCGATGGTCCGCTATTCTTTATGCAAATTAGCGTTTAGCGCTAGACTATCACTATAACACTATAACCCTATAACACGCATCGGCTTGTTTATGCAACCAACACACGTCATGCTGTTGGATTTCTGTCGCATAATTAGTGTCCGAATTACCCATATATTTCTTCCCTAAATAGTGGACTATATAGTGTTCACTACATAGGGAATAGGGAATGAGGGAACAAGTGCGCCAATTGGAACATATCCTGGGACTGTAGACCCAGATGTGGGGTGGATAGACAAACTCCCTGGTGACTGTACCAACTGGTAGGCTGGAGTTGGACCTGTCCATCATACATCTGGGTGGTCAACCCAGGCCCCCCAGTGTGATGTCACTCCTGGACAGATTCTGTAATGCCTCACCCTGGTGGTGCGTTCAAAACATTGCATGAGGAACTGACCAATGAATGTAAAAACGCCTGACAATAACGACTTATTGTATTAACGTCCACCTCCTGTCGACAAATATGATTAAAAAAGTGGCAGTCAGCGGCATTTCTAAATATAAAGCAATGCAAATGGATGATATTGTTTTGGTTTATTGATGAAATGCCATCATCTCTCATCACCACCTGCATGCTGGATTCAGTACAGCAGTATCAAACAGAAACCTACTGAGGACGGAGGACTTACTTTTGAAGAACACCACAGAAAACACGATTCCTAGTCCCAGACCCGCACCTGAAAGAGGACAATAATGAATATTGTGCATATAGTTCACAGATCTCACTGTCAAATCACAATGTTGTTTGTTTCATGCATGAATGCAGTTCATGATAGAGGATTGTTTTCCCCACACTTTGGGATCATCTCAAAAAGGTAACTGTGCTTGAGTACAGTAATAATAATATAATAATAAGTCATTTACTCTGTATTGACTTAGGGAATTGAGTCTTGCACAGGAATTATACTGATAATGTTATAGTGATAAATAATATTATACTGATAATATACTGATAATGCACGTGTAGGTGCATGCAGAGCTTGCTTCAACGTGCACTACTAGTAGCTGTTTCTCACCCACATTTTAACATTTAGATCAACTACATTTACCAGTACATTTCTCTGGTTGCATATTGATATGGACTAGTGATATGGACTAGAGATAGGGACTAGTGATAGAGACTACTGATAGGGACGTATAATCGCTTAATATAATGACGTGTATAATGACTTATGGGTTGTAATAAAACGGGCAAATACTAAAACAGCTAACCAAACAGGTTACAGGCAGGACTGATCATCCAAATTGTTTAATTGAATAAGTGTCCTTTACTGAACCTGAGAGCAGCCATTGACTTTAGTTAGCCACTTAGCTTCTCGCTAAAGTCAATGACGGGCTCAGCCCTGTCCAATGAAAGCCACATCCATAATAAAGCCACACAACATGAGTATGAGTCTGGACTATTTACCGATCTTCACGGCGCCATCAGCGAGGCACCGGTCCCACTTCTTCCCCAGCTCCTTCTCAGACATAGTTAGCAATGGCTGCCCTGCTCGCTAATGTCAAATGTAGCTCAGTGAACTGGCCACCACCAGCTGGAGTCTCGCGATACGTGGATTGGTAAAACTACGCTGCGCAATGTCGCCATCTCGCGATAGATGGGGAAAACATGCACATTTTTGCATGTAGCTGGAAATGCACATTATAACACTATTTGTATGCAGTCTTTGATAATACACAAACTTTATTTTTGACACAGATCTATACATTGTCATGAAGGCATACAGATAATTTACCTCATTGCCGATTACCTGAGCTGATTGAATACAGTGAGTGCATACTACGTAATGTCCAAATGTCTTGTTTATTTCACAAAGACTTTTAAAACTTCCATAAATTATGCAAAAATATGTTATTCGATGGAACATCTGATTACCCCACATCCTAATCTGAAAAAAAGTATCTAAAATGTTACACAGATGTTATCAAAGCAGTTTATGTGAAATACATGTGATTTATACAAAAATTGTACATTTAACAAAATATATCCAACAAGATGAAATATTGATTTCCATACAAATAATCGGTATAGTCACTCCACAACAGTCACACGAAATGGACAGAGAAATTAAACCGCCATCGATAATAAGGCTGGCGTTCAAAAAAAGCACCACTTTCTCTACAACACAGAGCTACGGGGTGACAGAGGGACTTCTCGTCCACTAACAGCACAATGGGAGTATTTTCATGTATGTGTGTTTGTGCACGTGAACATAAATGGGGCAAAACAGAGGTAGAAACTGTCCTTTAAAAAAAAGAGCAAATGTTTCTCTTTGGCAAAAACAAAAATATATGATGATCCACACGCCTTTTTTTCCCCATGTTTCCCCACCGCTGGTGTCTTGCGCAAGTTTAGCTTCGTTTGACTTAGCGCCCTCCCATGCCGTAATTCCGACCACCAGCCTCTCAGCCGATCTGGGATTATCACACAGTCTTAACAAACAGATTAATAATATATATCGAGTGAGTTGGACCTCCAGTTGGTACGCCGGTATCTCCACCACCAGGACGACACGATGTGGCTTATACTGCAGAATGGACCAATCCCCTTCTAGTCCGTGCTGCTCACTGATTGGCCTCTGCATCGGAGGACGGGTCTAGAGGTGTCACAGCGGCAGGCTGGTCGCTGTGCTCTCTTTGGATCTTCACAGAGCTCTTGCTGATCACCAGTAGGTCCCGAAGCTCCTTGTTCTCCATCTGTTCAGCATAGAAAACGCCACAGGTTCATTATTAATAAATATACAATAAACATTCATATTGGTTCATTGATACAGCGGAGCAAAAGAAGCACTCTTCAGCCAGATACTCTATACCAAGTATACATGCTGCAATTTTGTTAACTTTACCTGAACACTCATTAACCTGAACTTAAATCAATCAACTATTGATTTATATAGACTCTTGGTTTATATAGACTCTCTTTAATGCATGCACCATATGTTTCCCTAATTTCCCATCTGGGATTAATACGTGTTGATCCCAGACAAGCGGTAAAATAAACTGTCAGAACTTATATTGACAAAATCAATCATCACAAATACTTCCATCTCATGAGTGGATGTCAATAAAGTTATGCCTTTTAGCTATAACTATCACAGCACAAGACCTGACCCCAGACCACTATGATACACCAGGGAAAGACACAACAGGTGTGCGGTCAAGACAGCGTTTTATCCCTCCTTACCTCCAGCTGAGCCAGTCTCTCCCGGACCGAGCAGTAGTGCTGGTCATCCACCTGCACCGCCCGCCTCATCACCTGACCCATCTCACAGATCCGCTCCACCTGCCCCTGCACCTCCTGCACAACAAAACAAACGGGAGAATCGTGTGGGAAATCTTTTTTAAATCCTGCATTTTTCCTTCCTAATTTGTGTATGTGTTTTTAATACATTTCCTCTCTGCCCTGTACTAGTCTTCACCCCTCAGGGAATCAAGATTTAATTGTGTTTCTTAATTAAAAAAAATCGAAATCTGTAATTATAATAATCCATATAGGCCTAGCCTAGCTTCATCTGCATTATGTACGACGTGCTATAAATGTATGCACTGACAACAATTCCCAAAATTCCTGTCTAGGATAAATTAAGTGCATCCATCTCTTTGGGAAGATGCGTCCACCAAATGACATACATTATCATTTTATTCTATCGAAATGACCACACGTGGATGTCCAACAGGAGTCTAGCGCTGCTTACTTTGGCGTGGTCCTGGTGCAGGTTGAGTACAGGTTTGGTGTCCAGCTCCTTCTTGCCCATCATCATCTGCAGCATCTGCTTGCGGTAGCGGCCCATGATTAACTCCAGTGTGTACTGGTGCTCCTCCAGCGAGAGCCAGAGCTCTGTGGAGGACAGTGGTCAGAACATTAAACATCAAACACTAGGGGCGGGGGCAATTGTTAAATGCATACAAGAAGTGCACTACATCAACAGTAGCATGTCACCTTCCCTTAAACCCTCCCAGTATAGCATACAAGAAGTACACTACATCAACAGTAGCATGTCACCTTCCCTTAAACCCTCCCAGTATAGCATACAAGAAGTACGCTACAACAACAGCAGCATGTAACCTTCCCTTAAACCCTTGTAGTATAGCATACAAGAATCACTTACATGTAGAATCTCAATACTTAAAAAATCACGATACATGTCGAATTGGTATTGTCAAGTATCGTGATAGTATGGAATCGGGAGATAAGCATATCGTCCCAGCACTATGAAACACCATCATGAATCATGAATGCTGGCGGCAGGAAAGAAGACCCAGGTTTGAGTCCTGTGTTGGTGAACTTGGGTGAAAGCTGTCGAAGTACTTAGCTGGCATTGGGGTGAGTCTGCCCACCATTGTTTACAATGGCAAGAATAGGACAGAGAGGAAGTGAGGTCACCTTTGTTCTCCTGCTGAAGGTCTTTGATCTGTGTGTTTTCTTGCGTCAGGAGGACATGTGGCTTGTACTTGCTCAGCTCCTGTAGGTCCGAATTCTCCATGTTCTGCAGAAATATTGAACGAGAGAGAGGGGGTAATAAAACAGGCTGTAATAGACTGCCCTTGGTTCTACTTATTCTGATCCATGACTCCAGGCTGTGCTGTAGCTACCTTCAGAGTCAGAAAGACTTGGACTGCCAGGTATTAAGTTTACACATACAAAAAGGGTTTTCTCTGATATGTTGGCAAAGTGAAGGGAAGGAGATGAATAATAAAACTCCACTGCCACCATCATGTAGTATTATAGACTACATCCCTGGGTCTCTTGACAACAAAATTGTGCATTTAAAAAGGAGGCGTACTGTATATCTGTTTACACAGTCTCAAAAAACGTCCATACACTCAGACGCCACTACCATGACATGTAAGCACATGGACATCATTGGCATTCAATAAAACAAACCCGTCTTTATTGTAGTGTTTTGAATGGAACTATTTCTTTAGGCGGAATCACTCCCCTCTGTCTTGATTGCTGATAACAGTAAGGTATATATGATGCGCATTGATACATGCACTCTCTGAACAACTAAACAAGAAGTGTTGAGACACGAGTTCACCTTACCTCCGGTGTATATTATGTAGCTGCAGCACAGACACAACAATTATAAATACACACAATTAAATATACACCAAAACCAAGTTCTCGGCACCTTGTCGGGCAGGGCATGGCCCACCTCCCGCATGCTCCGGACCCGGTGGCCCAGGGTCCCGGACTGGTCGATCAGGCCCTCCGCGGCGTGGTCGTGCTCCTTCAGCCGCTCCAGCAGGGTGCGAGCATCACCCAGGACCTTCTCCAGGGTGCAGGCCATCCCCCCCCCCCAGCACCACCACCACACACTCACTTACACACACACAAGCACACACACACACACACACACTGCACGAACACAACCTGGACTATCGCCTCACCCCCTCACCTTCAGTACGACCCCCCCCCCCCCCCGAGTTGCATTCAATAACGAAATTAATGTGGCGTGTGTCCTGTGGTCGATCGGTAGAGAGATTGTGTGTATGAAGTGTGGAAACCGATAAGATTTGCGCTGAGAATAACTTTGACATCACTTCCGGGTTTCGGTTAACAAAAAAAGGGGCGCGTTCAAGAGGTGTACGGTTAGAAACACGGTCCACTAACTAGGACTACGTTGCAATCATATAAGCACACACACACAAAGGTACACAGGGTGTACACGGTATACACGGTATACGGATAGGACGTCGTTGGCGTTCACTAAATCTGAAACGTTCATAAAATACCTTTTGTGTTTTACTTCTTTCAAGCGTTTTGTGGGTTTGGAGTAACGGATTAGGAATATGTTTTTTTTTGGCGTTTTGTATTTTATAGCAACAAAATATCTCACTGTATATAACCGTTTGTCATTATATTAAAACGTACCTGAACAAATATATATATTTATAATTTGTTGTTTACGGAAAACGTAGCAGACGGGTGGGGGCATGGGGTGTGTTTGTGTGTGGGGGGGCGGGGGGAAGGGGGTGCTACGAAATATCGCGAGAGCACGAGCCCCAAATCACTAACCTACGTAATGTGCCGTGCTGCTTCTAGCGGCGCTGGTGACAGTGCTGAAAGCTGTTGGGGTAAGTTTGGACCCGTTCTTACCGTCTAAATATTCGGGGGGTCGCGCGGAGTCCGACCCCGGGGTCGGTAGGGAGGCGCGGGGGGCGCTTTCTCCGCGACTTCGCCGCTCAATCCGCGACAATGCGTGAATGCGTGAGTCCGGGCCTCTGGGTGAGGGTGGATGTGGGGGGGAGGGGAGAGGGCGGGGGGTGGTGGGAGCAGCAGCTACCCTTCCTCGTACCGTGAATAACCGACACAAGGGTCGGTATTGCTACCGACAAACCGTCTCGGTCCAGATACCGACGCCCTTCCTGTTGGTATTAATAACGGGGGGAAAACGGTTGGTTTTGCGAACGTATTTGATTTCGTTTGAGCAATTCGTCTCGCGCAGCGCCGGACAGAGCCGAAGGGCGGCGGAAGCGCACGAAGCGTCGCCGAGCTGCACGAGTTCACGCTGTCGCATTTTCTTTGTTGTCCCGTACGATAATGTGCGTTTCGTGGCCTCGGCTCGGTTTCGGTTGAAAGATGCCCACTGCGATACGTGCGACTTTAAAACCAAGTGGCACCCAGCACCCATCCCCACCCCAAACTAACGACATGAGACACTTTATTTAGTCCGATCTGAGTTTTATTATATAGCAGTCGTGGCCTGGTTTAAGCTAGCCCGCATGCTACATGTGGCCCAGTCCGAGACTAGGCTCTGCTTTATTGGGCACTTGGATCTTGGACCAAGTCCGTTTTGGTGTTAAGAGACGGTGCTGGGGGTGGTCCCGTGGTGGGTCCTGTGTGACCGGGATGTGTGTCCGTCCTGCTGGCCGGACCACAGGCCATGTTTACAGCCTGGGTCTCCATGGGACCAGGACCGTGACGTCTCAGCAGTGGTTTTCATGACACTACTGTATTTGATCCGTTTTGTTTGTTTTAAGTAAAAGTGGTCCCACCTCCCAGTGGTGGTGAGGGACCATGTCCCCCACAGCGGACAAAAACTGGTTTACCTAACCCCTCACCTCTTACCCAATTTACATGACGGTATATATACACATGCAAGGGGAATGTGTTCCCTGGTAAATCCAAGTAAATATTGGTGATCTGTACTAAGGCTACATATATTTTGCTATCCTTAAGCAAACCCAAAGAAGTGACATTGTAAGACCAGACCCCCTCCGGGGAGAGGACCCCTGTAGGGAGCCATGTTATGTACTACAAGCACCGTTTTGGGAAAGCACGTGGGTTGGGAGTGCTAAACAGGGATGGCAACATAGTGTGTGTAATGGGTATCATGTGTCCGCACTCCTGCCTGACCAGCCTGTCTTCACAACACAGTCTTCAGGTCAACAACACGCACCTCGGATAGGATCTTATTGAGGCTTGATTTTGCTGTCCCGGGAAATTGGGTCTCCGCTACTTCCCTGGAGACAACACATGAGAACAAAACATGACGGACCACTGGTCTCCAGAAATGTCACGACAGTCCTGCCAAGTATATCTGTATTGATTTGCATACTAGTGCAACACATTCTCAGTTGCCATGGTGGGAAGAAAATCCTAATTACAGACCACCACAGTCTCAGAACAGTGCACTGCCACTATCATGTACCATGTACTTGTTTCCATGAATCTCTTGACAAAATGGTCTATTTGCATATAAGCTGCACCCTTCCTCAGTGTATTATGGTAATCATGTGAGCAATTGCTCAAAGCATGCCATACATCAGTAGATGGCCACCCGTGTACATTCATATAGCTAGCTGGAGACGTACATTCATATAGCTAGCAGGAGACATACGTCCATATAGCTAGCTGGAGACGTACGTCCATATAGCTAGCTGGAGGGACATATGCACAACGACTTGTTGATCCACAGCCCTCGTCATTGTCTGGAGCCAGCTGAGTCCATCTATTTTTACACGTGTGAATCCAGGGCCAAAGCATCTCCCTATCTCCCTCAACGTTCCCAAAAAATAGAACCAGTATGGCCACTGTGTCAGAGGGCCCTCCAGCCTTCTGGTACCAAAATAAAAATGTCAGCGTGTAAAGCAGAGTTTCTCCTGGTTTGACTCTGGAGGAGATAACGCCACCTATCGTCATACTTTTGTTAAATACAATGCAATGATGGTTGAGTTGTTTATTTGATTGTAATTACCAATAAACATTAATTAAAGTTATTGTGACCCTTCCCTAACCAAACTTCATTTGTTTTTCTACCTTTCCTTCACAGTATGAAGTGAAACCTTAAAATAATTTTTGTAACATCCGCAACTGCTTCAAGTTCAGATCAAAATAAAGAAACCAAGAGGAACGGCCTAAAAACAAGCAAGAAGTTGCAACTCTCAAGTCACAAGGTTTGAAATTATTATAAAAGGATCACTTTGAGGATTTCCAAAACAGACGCAACCAACAACCAAAGATACGCTGCTGCCTATTGGAAACGCGCCGAAGAGAAGCAATCCTGCACGACAACGCCAATACTGAGACGTCGGTAACCGATCTGAAACCAGAAGTTTGTGCCTACTCGACAGCTTTGACAAAGCACATGTCCCAACGCTGCTCCTAGCCCTCTTCCTCCTCCTCCTCCTCCTCCTCATCCTCAACGCCAGCTCACCCCGGGGTGCGGAGCGAGCTGCTTTCTTCACGTTTTTATTTTCCTCTACACCCCCCCCCCCCCCCCCCCCCCCACACACGTCTTTCTCTCCCTTGTTTCTACTCCCTGCTGTCACATCGCTATTCCCCCCCCCCCCCCCCCTCCCCAAGCAAGTGTTTTTGCACCTGCATTTGCCTTTTTTTTGCGACTTTCGTTTCTCCATCTCCTTTTTTTTTTGCTTCATGCAACCATCTAGAACTTGTGCCAGAAACCTGTAACAAAATAAGTGTGTGTGCGACCGTGTGTGAAGAGATCTACAGTACAACTGTCCAAACGTCAACAACTACAAGACCCAAGACACCTATCAAAGGTCAGTGGAGAAAAACTTTCATTATGTTAAATATTATCCTGGAGAACTTGGGCTGGGCGATAAGAAAAAATGTATGATTATCACGATGATTATGGGAAATTTTACACAAATATAAGTATCAAGATATGCTTATGAATTCCAAAATACCATTAACAGTGAGTCATTACGCTGAAGTATATGGAAATTTAAAGTATGGTATTGGACTAAAACTAATTTTCCTTTCTCACTGATGCGTCAAACCTCATATTGGGTCATTTTAAGGGCATATCCTATCGTAATAAATGTATACTATAAAACTGGGTATCACGTATAAGTCAATCTTCATGGCATGACGATACAATACCATTCAAAGATGCTAAATGATAATATTGAATTATTGCCCAGCTTTTGAGTGTAGTGTTGTCCACTACTGGGTTGGGTAGAATTTACTCTTCAAAATATGGAGTATATGAAGGACCAACAGATGGAAAGCAAATCTTCTGAACAGCTGGGTTCACATGGGGTTGAACAGAAGGGATTGTTAGTTAGTTTTTGCCTCAGAAAACAAAAGGCATGTCCTAATCCATTCATTTGAATCAACACGGAGACTTCCTGAAAGACATCAAACCTCCCGTACCGAATGTATATCTATTGAATAGATGGATGGCAATGAATATATATATATATATATATATATATATATATATATATATATATATATATATATATATATATATATATAAATATTGCATTTAAAAAAAAGCAATTGGCTCACACCTTTTCGTTGGTATGATGAAATGTCTTCTCGAAGGCTGAAATCTGTCTGAAACAGAAGTATTCAAATACGTTGGCAGTTGGCAGTTCAATCTGTATATTTGATACTGAGCACATGTTGGTGTTGATCGTGTCAGTGGCAGTGAGTGGGATCCCTCATGGTACAAACATCCATGTTGCATGTACCTGACATGACATGTATGCCCATGTCACATGTATGAAGCCACCTGGGCCAGGAATCATTCTTGAAGAAATGCATTCATAGAGATTGAATATCAGTCTGGAAGTTTGTATTTGGCAAAAAATGGCACCCTAAATTTGTGCAATTGAAGCCTCTTCATGTGAAATTGTTCAGTGCCCTCTGCAGGCATGTTAACTGGACGTAATTCGGACAGAAAAGCGTAGAAAAAGGTGCCTTTTTTTTAACAATCAAAAGTTGCTGGTCAACTGGACATGGGGCTGCCCAACTCTCCTTGCCCATCCATCTGGAAGTCTTGTTCTCCCTGATGTCTTTGCCTGATGCGCCCCTTAAGATGTCTCCTTGTTTGACTATTGGTGCACTGGCTGATATGTCTGCCTTACCTGTTTTTTATATTTTATTTTTTGTCCCTCTGTTCACCCTTGCAGACGTCCCAGCGGTTTATCATTGGGTGGTCACACACTTTTACTTTTGGTTTTAATTTATTTTGAACAAAACACTCAAAAAGTAAGACGACACAAGTTCTCGCGTTGAGTCCAAGTGTACATGGAAAAACATGGGCAGTCCTTGGAAAGGCTTTGTCGAGTTTACCTTGCCAGCGTCGCCGCCCACCACCTTCGTTAGCTCTGATCTGAGCAGCTCCTCCCCCATTGGGCTCAGCTTATCACCGTATGGCCCGTCCGTAAGTTCCGCCTTCCCACGCCTCTCTCCCGCGTGCCTCCCCCTACCCACCCCCCCCACCCCAACCATCGAACACCCATTATCCACCCTGCCCAGTATCCTCCCTCTGTTCTGTTCGACTGGCCCAACCTCCCCCACCCCCACCCCGACGGGCTCCGAGACTAGCCTCTGCTCAGGTTCAGTGGTGCTGGGTGAGGTGCGTTTGGACTGGAGATGTTGGTACATTTTTGCAACCTGTCTCTTTTTATAGATGCTGACCAATTGAATTCACAGAGAACGGGAAAAAAGCTGAAAATTATTAATGGTCCTCCTCCAAAATGGAGGGCTACTCTGGCAGCACTTTTACTTTTGTTCCTACTAGGCACCGGATATTGAATCTTGGCAATTTGTACTCATTATTTTACCCGTACAAACCTTGGACGTTATTCATGTTTTAATTTAAGACCCATGGACAAAAGACTAAAGGTTAACTCCTTCTTCTCACCCGATCAACGACTGAGAGGTATATTCTTAGGTCTTTGTTCAGACAGTTTTTGAGGACACATTGGGTACCAATGCCAAAATTGTGGGCGCTAGTGCTGGTTTAAAATGCCTTCTGACACCAGTTGAAACAGTGGCCAACCAGTAATCTTACCAATCCCTGAATGCAATACGACGGGCCATATCAAACAGGCAACATTATTTAATTTTTGACAAAAGGGAAGGCCTTTTTATTTTTTTTATAAATGTAAAGCTCAATGGCTACTAAAAAAGGAGGCTGCTCTGGGACCCTTCATAATCCACCATCCATAACCAATCACCAAATGGCTGGCAACTAGTCCCGCCTCCACCTCCCATAACCAATCACCTACCGGCTGGCAACTAGACCCGCCTCCACTTCCCATAACCAATCACCAAACGGCTGGCAACTAGACCCGCCTCTGTCGTATCTGTCTCATGCATTTTATTGGTTCTTTTCCTCGTTAGTTTGGCTTTCCTTGACCGTGGACAGTTATTTGGCAGTTTTTGTTATTCTTTCCTTTTTTTACGAGGTGATTAACCCGAAGACCGGTTAATTGCATTCTTCATTATAATTTATGCATGAGTAGCTTTCATTTTAAGATGCTTGTGCTATTGATTGAAGTTCTCCAGTCCACAGGTCTCTGTATTAGTGGTACGGTCATTTTGGTTTTCTCTTGGGGGTTTAATGTCCCACTAGAATAGACTTACTGGTAGAAAACCTTCTGCAATCGAACATAAAAAGAAGATTCCTGTCTATTCCAATATGTTGTTTACTGTCCAGTGGTTGGTGGTTGGAGTTTTACCTGAACTGGGAAACAGGTTTTGAAGTTTTATAAATTAGTTACTAACAGTGGACTGCCATTATAGAGATGGGTTACAAACTGAGGACGACCATGATAGAGATGGGTTACAGAGGACGACCATGATAGAGATGGTTTACAGAGGACAACCATGATGGAGATGGTTTACAGAGGACAACCATGATAGAGATGGGTTACAAACGGAGGACTACCATTATAGAGATGGGATACTAATGGTGGACTACGATTTTGGGCATAGGCTCTTAAAGAGCGGTTGCTTCCCTCCCAACAGGGCGTGCGAGTACTCCCCCTCCTGTCAGAAATGGAGCGAGGAAGCTCTGAACCGCCAGTGGCCCGTAGCTCTGGATCCGCTCCCTCTACCGGCCCTGTACCAATCCCCCGCTCCTCATCCCTGTCATGCCACGCCCACCCAGGAAGTAAAAAACACAAGCGGACCCCCTTGTATGAGCGATCTGTAAGTGTGGTTATGGTTGGGCCGTGTGCTGATGTGAACGGCCAGGTTGGGCCATAACTTGGTTCCAGCATGGGTTTAGACTCAATACATTTAGGATGTATCACTATATTGGATAATGGATGATACTCACTAACTGGTCAGTTACCTAGGGGTATGCCTGATGCAATATAACCGTTTTTGTATTGAATTGCATGGAGTGTCTAAATCAGTTGTGATGTGATTAGGTCTTGGATTGGTTGAAGTGGTTTGGGTGAAGTGGGTTTTCTGAGCATGTGGCTAACCAGAAGTTAACCAGTGTTGTTTATTCGCACATAACGTCCTGAATCACCTTGACTCCTGAATCTGTGTCGAACAATCGCGTGGCGCTGTCCTCTATTCACGACCCGTAAGCGCTCAGGCGGACCCAGAACGCTCTAACCCCTCACCCCAACACCCCCCCCCCCCCCCCCCCCCCGCATAGGTGTTTGCTGAACATTGCATGCGTCATTTGAAAAGTAGCTGCCCTAATCGCTAGTGGCCGAGTTCTTTTTAATTTTGTGTTTTTAGGTTTTCTTTTTTTTCTTGCCTGTGCCATTTTTTTTGTGTGTTTTTTTTTTTTAACATTTTTGTTTGGACTGCAGTGTCTTTCTAGTGATATTTTTAACGTTTATAATTTTTGTATTGTTTTCCCCTCGTCCTGTTCCAAGATGAGTTTTGACCCGGGCATGCTCCATAACAACGGCCACACGGCGTACGCTAACGGCTCTGCCCCCGGGCTCCGGGAGACAGGCGTGGTGGAGAAGCTGCTCACCTCCTATGGCTTCATCCAGTGCTCGGAGCGACAGGCCCGCCTCTTCTTCCACTGCTCCCAGTACAACGGGAACCTGCAGGAACTGAAGATAGGAGGTCGGCAACACACACCCAGAAACTATTATGGACCAGAAGTTTAGTGGCAACTATTCATCCATTAGTCCATCGACAGAACATTTATTGAATCTAATTGTTATAATGAATTAATGGTTGAGGTCATTTCTCAAGTACAAATACCAAACATTTGCTGCTTGATGCTTCAGAAATTCAAACGTTTGGTTCATGCATCATTATAAAATGAATAGATGAGTTTTTCTGGCTGCTTGTCAGATAAAGCAAGCAACTTTATGACATCACTTTGGACTCTGGTACTTGTGATAGCATTTGCTATTAGTTATGACATCTTCTAGACTAAATGATTATCGCAGTGGTTAGTTGCAGCACTAATTGAGTTGTGAGTGAACCAAATGCTTCTGTACTTTGTTGTGCTCTGGGTGAACTGATCCTTGAGGCGGTTTAACTCATGTTAATCTTTCTTTTCTAAATGTGTATTTGGGGCAGAATAACATTGTGGCTGCTAATAGGTCCTGGGTTTGATCCTTGCAGTGTGGTGCGTGACCGATCTGCTCCTAAATTACACGAATCCAAGTGTTTTTGTGAGAAGCCAACGTTATTTAAATTGAATAAACACCAATTCCCCAACACAACCCTAACGCAACTTATTGTCTTAATCCCAAGCCGTTTTTTTAAACCGGCGTCTGCTCTCCCCCTCCCTTCCTCTTGTGTTTGTGTCTCTCTCCCTCTCGCTCTCCCCCAGACGATGTTGAGTTTGAGGTGTCTGCCGACCGGCGCACCGGCAAACCCATCGCAGTGAAGCTGGTGAAGATTAAGCCCGAGGTACTGCCAGAGGAACGCATCGGGGGCCAGGTGGGGCCAGCACCGCACGCCTCTCCCTTTACTGTGCTGCATGGTTATATTCATCCAGTTAAGGAACACCATTTTTATTTTTAAGTTTCTCTCTCTGTCCCGTGTCTTCTCCCTCTCCTTCAACGTTTGGTGTTGTCAGTGTGTGTGCCGCACAGAGCTGCTTTATGTTGTATTTAGTATACAAGCACTTACGGATTGTAATTTTAGATTTGTTCGTCGTGTAGTGACAAGAGCGTTTGACTCCCAAGCTGAAAGGCACTGGGTTCGATCTCCACAGCCTACCTGTAAGGATCCTTGAGCAATAGGTCTAAACTCTACTGTGATAAATGGTTAAATGCTAAAATAAAAAAATCCTGGCTTTGTAAAATGTTGCACATCAGCAAATAAATTTGCTGATGTGCAAATTGCACAACATGGAAGCACTGGTTTGTCATTCCTGTGTGCACTATTTAGAATTGAATGTTATGGTTGCAGCATTTATTTTATGTGCTAATAATTAGAAAAAATATTGTGTTTATTAAATGTTGCTTTCCTGTCTGTGTGAATATCTTGGTAAAATGGCCACCTTTATTTAATGTGATTCTGCTAACAATCGGACTAAATATTTTGCCTTCTATATAATAACATTTAACGTGCAAAGTAAGTCAAAACATAAAACCCAAAACGGCCATTCTATCAAGATCTACGTGTTATTCCCTTCAATCAATATTCTATCCATACATGTTCACGGTGTACGTGTTGTAACGGCTCTTTAAACCCCACGGTCCCCACTTATCTGCAGGTCGTCTCTGCCATCCCAACCCACCTGGAGGGGAAGGCTGCCCCAGGACAAGTTCCTACTGGAAGTGTCTGTTACGAGAGAAACGGGGTAAGACCTCGGTCATGTAACCCAGGGTTTAAAGTGGCTGAGGAAAGGCGATCCAGTCTTTACAGGCCATCAGTGTTTCTGATTAGCTGTTCTGTTAAAAAGTCAAATTAAAGAAAGTCAGTCTTTTTTTTTTTCTTTTTTTTTTTTTTAAGAACACGTAGCCCAGTAATGATGGTGATCCAGGAGGGCTGGGCAATAATTCAATATTATCGTTTATTTATTGATGCCGTGTAAAATTACCTATAGTTATCGTGATAATTTTTCCATATGCTCAGCCCTATGATCCAGTGTACCGATAAGATGGTATTTTATTCATCCCAGATGATAAAACTGCAAACATTTTTAAATCTCTTTTAAACCGCGATCCAGGTTCTGTCTTAACACTGACCAATAGTCGACCCCCTCCCCACAGGAAGTGTTCTACCTGACCTACACGTCTGACGACATCGAGGGCAACATGCACCTGGACACCGGCGACAAAGTCAGCTTCTACATGGAGACCAACAAGCAGTGAGTACCTTAACAACCACTGCTGTGACCACGTCCTTGAACCACCCGGCTGGCGGTGTTATCATTGTATTCAGAGCTGTGTCACTTCCTGCTTTCAGCACTGGAGCCGTCAGCGCCCACAACATCCACCTGGTAAAGAAGAAACAGACCAGGTGCCAGGGGGTGGTGTGTGCCACCAAGGTAAGGTCTGGCCCCTAACTCTGCTCCAGTCAGTGGTGCCCTCTAGGACTGCGACAATTATTCGATTTAATTGAGCGAAAGAAAACTAATCGAATCACATTTTTATAATCAATAAATCGTTTAGGTCATTTATCAAGTACAAATACCACACATTTGTTGCTTGATGCTTCAGAAAGTAAAATGTTTGGTTCATGGATCATTTCAAAATGAATACTTTAGTTTTTCTTGGCTGCTTGTCAGATAAAGCGAGCATACTTAAGACATCACGTTGGACTCTGGTAACTTGTGATGGCATTGTATTTGCCATGACGTTTTCTAGACTAAAAGATTAATCAACTATGAAAATAATCATTTGTTGCAGCCCTAGTTGCACTTAACTAGCCTAACCCTAATATGAAGTAATTTAGTGGATGCTAAACGAGGTCAAACGAGACTTGCAAGTTTAGGTTAAGGATAGTATGGCTTACCAGATGTAGGTTGTTGGTATAACCCTGCCCAGAGCCTGCCATTGGGCAACTCCTACATTATACTCCTCCCCCTTCCTCCATCTGCCACCGTTGATGCATCTTGGGCGTAGCACCGTCCAAGACGATTGTGATTGGATAAAAATTCAAACAAGATGGAGTGTTTTTTTTGCCTATGCCAGAATGATAGTGAGTAAAGCCAGACCTTTCTCCAGCGCTGGCACAGCACTCAAACTGTGGAGATGGGGCTGGCTATGCTATGCGAGACTAGGCTAAGGATATTCAAAAGCATACAATCAAAATTTGAGCAACTACAAAATGTAAAAGGGCTGCATGACCAAATTTCTATACGTCACCCACTACTCTCATGCCCGCTAAACGGCACGGGAAAACTCCCCAAATCCCAGGAAAGGTGAAGAGGGGCCCCTCCTGACGGGGAGGGTTAGGAGTGCAAGAGGTTCCACCTGGGCAGACTTATGGTAGCACAAATGGAAGCAGAAATGGAGGCTAAGTAAGATTTTGGGTATTCAAAAGAAAATTGGTAATGAGTTGTAAAAATTAGGAGATTGTGCCTTGTTGGTTTGTAAAGCAGTCCCAAGTGGCCGCTGACCTAGAAAAGCATCTGAGTGTATAAAAGCAGTATGTTGACCCAGTTGTGTTGAACCCGTCTCTTCAGGAGGCCTTTGGGTTCATCGAGAGGGCGGACGTGGTGAAGGAGATCTTCTTCCACTACAGCGAGTTCAAAGGAGACCTGGAGGACCTGCAGGCCGGGGATGATGTGGAGTTCACCATTAAAGACCGCAATGTAGGTTCCTTCTGACAACCTTGCCGTAGCACAGGTACCTGTCGGCCATCTACCTTGACCCATGACTCAGGAGGTTTCTGATTGTCTTGTTTTGGTGGCTGACAATTTTCATGAGATGGCAACTGAAGCTGTCATATAATGCTGGGCTTTGTGCATGTATGGACATGGCAGAGTGAAGAGAGACAGGAAAGTGGGTTGAAGAAGAGAGTGAATGACATGTAGCACAAGAACGCAGGTGGGAATCGAACCCTGTTCCTACAATGCATATAACCTACATTGTTACAGTGCTAGTGGTTTGAGCCACCCTGTAATAGCTGTATATTTATAGCACCTTTTTAAAACCTTACCAAGTACTTTACATAAAAAGGACAGTTGCAACGGTTGCAATGACACAATGGGGCTAAAGTACAGTAGACACCTAATTTGTGACTACCCAGCTGTACTAATTTTTAATAATAGTAATTCTATATAGCGCTTTTCAAGATGCTCAAAGACGCTTTACACAGAGACACAGGGCAAATGTAAGGTACATGAAGAAAATGAGTGTGGAGTAGAGGAGACATGAAAAGGGAGGGAGGGGAGAGGAGGGAAGGAGGTTAACTGTTGAACGCCTGCTTGAAGAGGTTGGTTTTGAGGGCCTGTTTGAATGATGTCAGGGTGTGGTTGGGGAGACGACCCTCTTTCACCAATAAGCATCCAGTACTACGTAGCCGCCATCCCAGGCGTTGTCATCTCACGACGGAGCGCCTGGAAGGAGATGCTTCGACTGTGCGTTTATTAGCGAGAGCGAGGGCGGGACTTCCTGTAGAGCCATATTCATCGGAGGTTGGCGGAAACCAGCTGCAGTGGCTTCAATAAATAATATCGAACATACCTTTACTGGAAGGCTTTTAGCTAACCCATTTTTGTCTTGTGCTTTGTCCCCTAAATCCCCTTTTATCGGTTATCCCCTGTTTATTTCTAATTTAAGTTATTTCCATCCATGCTGTCGTATTTATTTGTTCTTGTTTTAATACTTCAAATGTAAAGTACTTTGAGCTACATTTTATGTATGAGAGGTGCTATACGAAGTTTATTATTATTATTAAGCTCATTGTTGTTCTCTCGGCCTACTTCCACTCGTCCACATGCGTGTTCTCCAGGGTAAGGAGGTGGCCACGGACGTGCGGCTGCTCCCCCAGGGTACCGTCATCTTCGAGGACATCAGCATCGAACAGTTTGAAGGAACCGTCCTGAAGGTCATCCCTAAAGTGCCCACCAAGAACCAGGTGGGTCCTTCGTAGCGTGACATCATTTCGTACAGTTCTGTTGAGTGCACACTAGTCCCCGATATTGATGTGTCCAAATCCTGTTCACTAAATGAGTTTTGAGACTTTTTATCATGTCTCCCCTGCAGAGAAAGCTGTAAGTTGTACTATTTCTAGTTATTATTGCTCAAGGTTGTCTATAGGTATACTGTCAACATTGGGGATTGAACCCACTACCTTCGGCTGGGAACCCTAACCACTGCACTATCCTGCCACCCTGAATCGTATTCATAAACTGGTTGAAACCACTTTTTGTATAAGATGTGGAAACAGTGAGTAACCCCCAACTGTTCCTCATCCTCCAGAACGACCCTCTGCCTGGGCGTATCAGCGCCCGTATTGGCTTCGACAAAGAGCTTCTGTTCGGGGAGAAGGACACCAAGTCCAAGGTGACGCTACTGGAGGGCGACCACGTGCAGTTCAACATCTCCACCGACCGCAGAGACAAGCTGGAGAGGGCCACCAACATAGACATCCTCTCTGACACCTTCAGCTTCACCAAGGAGGCCCGTGAGATGGTAGGCAGTGTTGGGGTCTAGGGCCGCAACGATTCGTCGATTAGTCGATCAACAGAAAATGAATCAAATCAAATGTATTTCTTTATTTATAATGGATGAATCGTTTAGGTAATTTATCACATGGAAATACCAAACATTTGCTGCATGATGTTTCAGAAATTCAAATGTTTGGTTCATGGATCATTATAAAATTAATACTTTAGTTTTTCTTGGCTGCTTGGCAGATTAAAGCAGATGGAACCAAATGATTAACCGATTGAATTGTTAAATCTAATTATCGTTAGATTAATCGACTGTTAAGATAATGGTTAATTGCAGTCCTAGTGGGGGTCCACAGTGTCTTGGTCAGAGGAATAGATGCTTTGGATCATTAAAGCTGCATTATAAGTGTAAAATAATTTAGACCCTAACCCTTGGGCAGAGGACTACTGTCTTACTCTACTGAACTCCAGTCTCTGGCCGTGTTGCAGGGTGTGATAGCTGCCATGCGGGACGGATTCGGCTTCATCAAGTGTGTGGACCGCGACGCCCGGATGTTCTTCCATTTCAGCGAGGTGTTAGAGGAGAGCCAGCTCCACATCTCGGACGAAGTGGAGTTCACTGTGGTCCCAGTGAGTCCTAAAGGGCAACTTCTGATGAGATTCACCTTTTGAGTTTGATTATGACTCAGTACTGTGGTGTATCTAATGGTCTGATCTTTAAAGTATGTCAAAAAAAAGTTAGTGGTTAATAGTGGCGTGGCATTTGAAGAACAGGCAATATTATTTGGTTTTCGTTTTGCAGTTGATCTCATCAGAGTACTATGTGATGGAGTTATTTATTTTCCTATAGATTACAAGTCAGTAGTTACGAGTACCAACTTCCGCCCAATGTTTTTTTACCCTTTCTAAATGTTTTATTTAGATGGCAGCAAACTCAAAAGTAGTCAAATATGTTGTCATACTTTAAGTCATGTTTTGGTTCATCTTGGAAGTAGTTTCCCATGACTTTCTAGCAAAAACAATTTCTCAGCTATTTTCTCCATGTCTATACTCTGCAGGACATGCTGTCTGCCCAGAGGAACCACGCCGTGCGGATCAAGAAGCTGCCCAAGGGCACAGTCTCCTTCCACACCCAGTCAGAGCAGCGCTTCATGGGGGTGGTGGACAAGGAAATCATGGCAGCCACCCCTGCCAAGAACGTCAGCCCCAGCAAGGCCAAGGAGAAGGTATGAAAAGGCCAGATGCTCACCTGCTTTATTGACCTCTCGCCTCCCGTTGCATTATGTATTCTAGTATTATGTATTCTACTCTTCACTCCTACCCTTGTCTTCGTTTGTCGTGGTTCTAGTCTGAGACGAAGCTAGATTTATTTTTGAGCCTCTAGAAAGTGTCTTTATCACATGCTCTTTTGTTGACTTTTTCCCCCTCTTTTGGTTAACTTTCCATCAGTTTTTAATTATTTTATATTCCCTTGTTTTTGGTTTTGACCTTCAACTCGTCTTCTTCTATGTCCGTCTCTCCGTTAGAAGAGAGATAAGGTAGGCTGCTGTTCTGTCGGCATGACACCACCCCTTCCATAAATCAGTTATCAAGAGGCATGTGGGGTAAAGAGTAAAGGAGGATGAAGCATACTTTACATGCTAGTCCCTAACCAATCCCATATGCAGAAATAAAAACCTGTTTGTGTCAATAGGTGGGCAGGAAACGGAAGTCACACGTTTATTTGGACCCGATAATTTTACATGTTTAGCATCTGAAGGGATCTGCTAAAGTTGAGGCTTTCATCCTCCTTTTACTGCAGGAGAAGGGGCACTATGGCATCTTAACGCTAAGGCTCCATCGTAGGTGTGCACCTAAGTTAAGGCGTTCATCTTTTTACTGTAGAATAACCACCTTAAATTAAGGCTTTGATTCCTTAACTCTGTGAAAGCTTTCATCGCCTAATTACTGTAGAACAATGAGCACAGGGGCTTCGCTCAGCCACATTAACCTTCACTTGGAGATGGCAATTATCCCAGAACTAATGAAGTGCAATAGCCTTACAGAGACTGTCGTTCTGATGAGGAATAATGTGGCCGGGTTTACAGCTCTACGTATGACACGTTTGCGAAGATCCACGTCGCAATGCAGAGAAACAACGCAGGTCTTTGCAGAGCTGCCTGCATTTATACTTCGACGTCACATTAACGTGTACCCAAGGGCGTAGTATAGCGCTTCCGACCCAAAATTTACAAAAAACGATGAGGAAATCCGGAAACGGTGTCTGCTCCATTGAAAAAGCAATACAACCGTGTGAGAAAGATGTTAAAATGATTCAAATATGGTGTATCACTAGCACGTGTTGGCGTATGCCTAGGTCCACAAAAGGGGGGGGGGGGGCTCTAAGGGTCTCTGCTTAGTACAGAGCTTTGTGGATCTTTGCACACATGCTGATGCACAACTGTCATTTTGGCCTTACGGTACCCTGTGGCACACAATGTCCTCTGTTCTTACTGTTCTTACTGTTCTTACTCTTCAAGGTGAAAGTAGTTGAGAAGGTCAGTGAGCTCTGCCGAGTGGCCGCATGTGTCTGGTATTAACCTGAACCATGTGTCTGGTATTAACCTGAACCATGTGTCTGGTATTAACCTGAACCATGTGTCTGGTATTAACCTGAACCATGTGTCTGGTATTAACCTGAACCATGTGTCTGGTATTAACCTGAACCATGTGTCTGGTATTAACCTGAACCATGTGTCTGGTATTAACCTGAACCATGTGTCTGGTATTAACCTGAACCATGTGTCTGGTATTAACCTGAACCATGTGTCTGGAACTAACCTGAACCATGTGTCTGGTATTAACCTGAACCATGTGTCTGGTATTAACCTGAACCATGCGTCTGGTATCAACCTGAACCATGTGTCTGGTATTAACCTGAACCATGCGTCTGGTATCAACCTGAACCATGCGTCTGGTATCAACCTGAACCATGCGTCTGGTGTCAACCTGAACCATGCGTCTGGTGTCAACCTGAACCATGCGTCTGGTGTCAACCTGAACCATGCGTCTGGTGTTAACCTGAACCATGCGTCTGGTGTTAACCTGAACCATGCGTCTGGTGTCAACCTGAACCATGCGTCTGGTGTCAACCTGAACCATGCGTCTGGTGTCAACCTGAACCATGCGTCTGGTGTCAACCTGAACCATGCGTCTGGTGTCAACCTGAACCATGCGTCTGGTGTTAACCTGAACCATGCGTCTGGTGTTAACCTGAACCATGTGTCTGGTGTTAACCTGAACCATGCGTCTGGCATCAACCTGAACCATGTGTCTGGCATCAACCTGAACCATGTGTCTGGCAGTCTTGTAGTACTCGAGTCCGGGACTCGAGTCCGACTCGTGAGCTAAATTTAGAGACTCGTGACTTGACTTGGACTCGAGCACTGAATGACTCGAACTTGACTTGGACTCGTGCATTAGGGACTTGAGAATTAAGACGAGGACTCGACTTTTTTTTTTTATGTCATTAGTCTATAATTGTAATATGCCATTATTCTATAATTTGGTATATGATTAGTGCAAGGGAATGTTACTGCTTCATGTCATACATCACACGTAACTAAGTTAATAACGTAACTAACGTAACGTAATTACGTAACGTTGAATCCGCTACGGAGGTGGATCGCGGACCCGCCGTGGCTCATAACCATGTTATGAATAGCTTGAATAGCATGAATAGCTCAAGCTATTCATGATAGAAGACATGGTTATGTATGTGCAAATAAAGCACATTAGAGTTGCATTTCTGAGTTATTATTAAGAGGACAGGACAGTAGTTATGAGCACTAGAGTGAGTTAAAAACAGTAAAATACATATGAAAGGTCATAGCTGCCGCCATTAGGACGCGCCTATGAGCTGCGGCACAACAGTTATGTTTTTTTTAAGTGTAACAACATGTATGCTTACTTTAGTGCTGACTCGGACTCGACTCGGACTCGATGTGGATCAATAGGGACTCGACTCGGACTTGACTCGTATGAGTAGTGGACTCGACTCGGACTCGACGCAGATTTTTTTTATGACTTGACTCGGACTCGTACACTGGAGACTCAAGCCTGGACTCGGACTCGAGGCATAGTGACTCGACTACAACACTGGTGTCTGGTATCAACCTGAACCCTGTGTCTAGAAATAATCCGAACCATGTGGAATCTGCAGACATGCAGATTAATTTGCACACAACTACTTGTACCAAAAATGGCTGCATTTATTATATTAGCATTGTAACATACACACACATCATCATTCTGGTACCATCGGATTTCCCTACTTTTTTGTTTCTGTGAAGCTATTTTGTGCTTCCAGCCAAGTTGCATTACATGACAGTAAGGCTGTAACTTGTCATTAAAGACGTGTGCTTGAACAGCACTGGTATGGTCAATTGTCCATTCTACTTGTTGGCCTCCACAACTTTACCATCATTAGCTTGGCGTCATTGGATATGAGGCTACTGCTAACCGCAGACTTGCTAATGCTAAAATGCTAAATGGTTCCATGCTACTGGCACACTGGCTGTAAAGGCTCTGCTCTTTTGTGTTGTCGACGAAACACGCCCGCATGAAGTTGGAGAACTCACCTGTGTCTCTCTGAGGAAGATGATGCTAACCTGTATGGAGTTGACACTACATTGTTACTTGAAAACATGGAGGTCTTGTACTTCTGACTTGTTGCTGTTTGGGCTCAAGGGCCTACTAGGAGGATATGGATATGAAGTACTGAACACTGATGTCCACAGTGAACCAGTTATGTCTGGTAAACTAAACGTAGCATGAGATTATCTCATGGGGCATCTTGTACTTCTTCTGACTGTAGGAGCCAGAGGAGGGTGTGATTGCATATGAAGACTGTGGTGTGAAGCTGACTGTGTTATACCATGCCAAGGACCTAGAGGGCAGCATCTACCCCCAGGCTGGAGACAAGGTAGGTCTCTGTACTATATCTGTACAGTAACAGGCCATTGAGATGAGTTAAGATGTGCTCTACTGTCAAAGAACAGTCATGGGACTCCTGTGCTTGCAGAACAACAGTAATTATATTAGTATATTGTATAACATCTTTTATCGGTTATCATTTAAAGGTAGGGATGTTTTTACTTTTGGAAACGACAAACATGGTGGTGCTTGTGAAGGGAGGGTCACAGTGTGCCTAGTCTGGCTTACCGGATGAGGTTGTTGGCATAACCCAACCCAAGCCTGCCATTGGGCGACTGTAGTAGAAGCCCAATGTGGAGATAGGTCTGGCTATGAGACTAAAACACAGTGTGGAGATAGGGAGGGGGGGGTTGTGTGTGTGTGTGTGTGTGTGTGTGTGTGTGTGTGTGTGTGTGTGTGTGTGTGTGTGTGTGTGTGTGTGTGTGTGTGTGTGTGTGTGTGTGTGTGTGTGTGTGTGTGTGTGTGTGTGTGTGGCACGACCACTAGGCGAAGTTCTCTAGGGCTTGCACATCAGAATGCATCATGGTATTTTTTGCTGGCGATACGCCGCCATATTGAGAGTTGTAGTACTGTAAAATCCTAAATCAACGTAAATATACCGTAACCTAGGCTAATGAAAACTGTTTTGCCACATCTCGCATGAGAAACGCTGTGGCCGTTACAAACACATCTCCCCATAATGACGAATCATTTCACGATTAATGACATAAATAATGACCAACAAACCATTACTACCAACATAATCACTATGCTCTAAAAATGGCGACGATCATTGCGCTGTGATGTCATGATGTACAAGCCCTACTAAAGAAGTAAACAGGTTTCCGTGGTGTGTGTGGCTCATGCCGTACCTGTTGGTGACCGTTAGGTGGAGTTCTCTATTAACGAAGTGAAGCGGACAGGGCAGCAGAGCGCAGTGTCCATCAAGGTGCTGAACCGCACCGGCATCAACTCCAAGAGACTGCAGGGCTTCGTGGCCACGCTGAAGGACAACTTTGGCTTCATCGAGACGGCCAATCACGACCAAGAGATCTTCTTCCATTACAGGTAAAGACAATTTAGGAGGTTTTCCAAAGTCACATGTGGTTGAGTCAACTATGTGGGCATTCGAACAAACATGTCAAATCGACATAACCGCATTAACAGGATTTGACATTGACCACAACACAATCTACTCCAGTTTTGGGATTTTTGTTTTTAGAATCAGTTGGGGGTTTTCTTTCATCAACTTTGTGTACAATACAACAAACTGCAGTTAGTGTCTAGCCAAAGTGTAAAGTAATGCCCTGTTTCTGCTGAAATTAGCCAGATATTAGTGGATGCTCTGCCCTGGTTGAGTTGTGAATCCATCACATTAAAGGGATAAGTACCTCCTACTGTAGGTAATACACTGACTCTAGATAAGTACCTCCTACTGTAGGTAATACACTGAGTCTAGATAAGTACTTCTACTGTAGTAATACACTGACTCTAGATAAGTACCTTCTACTGTAGGTAATACACTGACTCTAGATAAGTACTTCTACTGTAGTAATACACTGACTCTAGATAAGTACCTTCTACTGTAGTAATACACTGACTCTAGATAAGTACCTTCTACTGTAGTAATACACTGACTCTAGATAAGTACCTTCTACTGTAGTAATACACTGACTCTAGATAAGTACCTCCTACTGTAGGTAATACACTGACTCTAGATAAGTACCTTCTACTGTAGGTAATACACTGACTCTAGATAAGTACCTTCTACTGTAGGTAATACACTGACTCTAGATAAGTACCTTCTACTGTAGGTAATACACTGACTCTAGATAAGTACCTCCTACTGTAGTAATACACTGACTCTAGATAAGTACCTTCTACTGTAGTAATACACTGACTCTAGATAAGTACCTTCTACTGTAGTAATACACTGACTCTAGATAAGTACCTTCTACTGTAGGTAATACACTGACTCTAGATAAGTACCTTCTACTGTAGGTAATACACTGACTCTAGATAAGTACCTCCTACTGTAGTAATACACTGACTCTAGATAAGTACCTTCTACTGTAGTAATACACTGACTCTAGATAAGTACCTTCTACTGTAATAATACACTGACTCTAGATAAGTAGTAATACACTGACTCTAGATAAGTACCTTCTACTGTAGTAATACACTGACTCTAGATAAGTACCTTCTACTGTAGTAATACACTGACTCTAGATAAGTACCTTCTACTGTAGTAATACACTGACTCTAGATAAGTACCTTCTACTGTAGTAATACACTGACTCTAGATAAGTACCTTCTACTGTAGGTAATACACTGACTCTAGATAAGTACCTTCTACTGTAGGTAATACACTGACTCTAGATAAGTACCTTCTACTGTAGTAATACACTGACTCTAGATAAGTACCTTCTACTGTAGGTAATACACTGACTCTAGATAAGTACCTTCTACTGTAGGTAATACACTGACTCTAGATAAGTACCTTCTACTGTAGGTAATACACTGACTCTAGATAAGTACTTCTACTGTAGTAATACACTGACTCTAGATAAGTACCTTCTACTGTAGGTAATACACTGACTCTAGATAAGTACCTTCTACTGTAGTAATACACTGACTCTAGATAAGTACCTTCTACTGTAGTAATACACTGACTCTAGATAAGTACCTTCTACTGTAGTAATACACTGACTCTAGATAAGTACCTTCTACTGTAGGTAATACACTGACTCTAGATAAGTACCTTCTACTGTAGGTAATACACTGACTCTAGATAAGTACCTTCTACTGTAGGTAATACACTGACTCTAGATAAGTACCTTCTACTGTAGGTAATACACTGACTCTAGATAAGTACCTTCTACTGTAGGTAATACACTGACTCTAGATAAGTACCTTCTACTGTAGGTAATACACTGACTCTAGATAAGTACCTTCTACTGTAGGTAATACACTGACTCTAGATAAGTACCTTCTACTGTAGGTAATACACTGACTCTAGATAAGTACCTTCTACTGTAGGTAATACACTGACTCTAGATAAGTACCTTCTACTGTAGGTAATACACTGACTCTAGATAAGTACCTTTTACAACCTCACTTAAAAAAACAGAACTATCCCTTTATGGAGCAGTGAGGTGTGGTGCTGAACGGTTGTGAACGTGTGTGATTTCAGTGAGCTGTGTGGCGACGTGGAGAACCTGGAGCTGGGTGACACGGTGGAGTACACACTGTCCAAGGGGAAAGGAAACAAAGTGAGCGCTGAGAAGGTCAACAAGGTGGCTGCTGGTGAGGACCTCCTTTCAGGCATTCAAAAAAGTCCTTAAAAAAAAGACTAAACCAAGTGAATCAATTATTTCTGTATTTGTTCCGCCCCTAGTGAACGGCGTGGGCGTGGGTGAGGATGCTGGCGGGGCGGTGATGCTGGGAAAGGTGATGCGGCCCCTGCGCAGCGTGGATCCCACCCAGACGGAGTACCAAGGCCTCATCGAGGTCTCAGAGGAAGGTGGGTGGTGTCCGGTCTGCTGTTTAATTACCAATTAAAGAATTCACTGTTATACCAGAACACATTATGTCTCAATCACAGACATGTAGCTGATGCAATTAAACTAGTGGAATGCACTTTGGATTTGTTGGTGGTTATGTTGCTAAGCTAGTGGTTATCATGTTGCTAAGCTAGTGGTTATCATGTTGCTAAGCTAGTGGTTATGTTGCTAAGCTAGTGGTTATGTTGCTAAGCTAGTGGTTATCATGTTGCCAAGCTAGTGGTTATCATGTTGCTAAGCTAGTGGTTATCATGTTGCTGAGCTAGTGGTTATCATGTTGCTGAGCTATTGGTTGTAGTGACATCTCTCATCTCTCCCCCCTCCCGTCCTCCAGCGGGCACTAAAGGAGTCACCTATCCATTTGGCATCATGGGCATGGCCAGCAAGGCAGACTGTCTCCAGAAGGGGGAGCTGGTGAAGTTCCAGCTGTGTACAGTGACCCAGACAGGACAGAAGATGGCCTGCAGTGTGGTGCCCCAGAGGAGAGCCCTTGTGGAGTGTGTTAAAGACCAGGTAGGAACCCCATGGGTCTCCTTTCTATACCACTGAGCTTATTAAAGAGCCCCTATTTTAATTTAGTGAATGGCTAATCTCACTAAAATAGGAGACCTTTAATGACATGGAGGCCAGATGGTGGAGAGTGTACGCCATACATCCTTTGTCAGGGTCAGGGGTTCGATTGGCTCCAGGGCCCATGCTGTGTTTATTCCTTACCAACTGAGCTACACAGTAATGCGTAAGATAAAGAAGAGCACTTACAGAAGTACAGGACTGTAATAAGGATTTCAAATAAAAAATATGCAAAATCAACAAAATAATACTTTACGACTCATTCACTGCTAGTGCTAGTTGAATTTTCATAGCTTTTCATTTTCTCTTGGACAACCTCTACCGTTTAACATAGCGAGAAATATCACGTAGCTTGTGTCCTTGTTCAGTTCTTCACCACTGTTTAACTCTTAATAAACCACTGTGTGTGTGTGTGTGTGTGTGTGTGTGTGTAGTTTGGCTTCATCACCTACGAGGTGGGCGAGAGCAAGAAGCTGTTCTTCCACGTGAAGGAGGTCCAGGACGGTCTGGAGTTGCAGACCGGCGACGAGGTCGAGTTCTCCGTCGTCCTCAACCAGCGCACGGGCAAATGTAGCGCCTGCAACGTCCGCCGAGTCAGGTACCCCCCCCCCCCCACACACTAATGTCTCTGAAGTCACCCCTGTGCCTCTCAGATGGGAGGCTGTTGTTATTCAGCAGAAGGGTTGGTCTTAAAGGTCCCCCATGTCACAATCTACCTTCTAGTGATCACAAGTGGGAGCGTCTACCGAAATGTATGCTGGATAGCTCAGCCTACCAGTTGGTATGGTACGCTGGGTAGGCTGGTAGGCTGATCTAGTCATCATACATCTGGGTGGATGCTCCCACTTGTGATGTCACTAGAAGGTAGATTGTGACATGGCTTGTAATGGCTAATCCACATCCCCACCTGGTGGTGAAATGGGAGCCCTTTAATGAGCGCTAACTATCAGGTCAATATTGTGTTGGTTTTAATTGCTGTTAAACCCCCCCCCCCCAGCGAGGGTCCTAAGCCTGTGGCGACCCCACGGCCTGAGCGCCTGGTTAACCGTCTGAAGAGCATCACTCTGGACGACGCCAGCGCCCCACGGCTTGTCATCATCCGCCAGCCCCGCGGACCGGACAGCTCCAAGGTATCACTCACTCGCTCACTCACTCTGAACACCTTCCCTCCTATAAATTCTGCCTCTTTTGGTTTTTTTCATCTCCAAAATGTAAATAGTTTGGTCCGGAATAATTAAATGCAGTAATATTGTCAAAATACTCAAAAATACTAACATCTAACGGTGGGGGACTTTTACTGTGAAGTTTAACTTGGCTTGTGACCACTTCAAACAGCCGAGTGTGTTTTGAATATGAAGCTGTTGCATTAATAGCAGAAGTTGAAATGTGTTGTTTGTGATTCTCTCAGGGCTTCAGCGTGGAGCGCAAGACCCGCCAGCCGGGGGTCATCGACTGAGACCCCCTGCGCCGCGCTGCCCCGCCCGGGCCGTACGACTAGATTAAGCCCCCCCCCCCCTCCTTCTCTCTTTATCTGACACACGCTTATACGAAACCAATGCCCGACCCCATGCTGACACGCCCTCACTAACCCGCTTGTTGAAGCTCCTGCTCCCCCCCCCCCCCCCCCCCAAGGCAGCCGGCAGGGGAGCCCTCTCATTCCATGCCCCCACCCCCCCCACCCCCCTGCCATGTGTGATGTACTGCAGTGTACACAAGGTCTCTTCTGACTGTTGTGTGGTGTGCGTGCGTGCGTGCAGGTGTGTGTGTGTGTGTGTGTGTGTACAGGTGTGCTGTATCCTACGATTGGTCGTATCGAGTAACGGAAGATATTTGTGTTTTCCTTTTGTTTCCCCCCCCCCCCCCCCCCCCCCCCCCATCAAGTATCCGCTGGTTGTGTCCCCAAACCCCCCCCCCCATGCTTTCTTTTGTCTCGTTTTTATTTGGTATATTTTTGGCTTTGTGTGGAATTCTGCCCTATAGTCTGCTCCCCCCCCCCCACCCCCGCCGTGTGGCCTGCATGGGAATTATGGCATGTGCATCTCTCCCCTCTCATCTCCCCCCCCCCATCCCGTCTTCACCTCCGTCAGCCTGTGTTCCTAGCCAGGATTGGCTCGGGCCGTACTTCCCTGAAAACAGGAAGTGGCTTGGCTGTCGGGGGTTTTACCATCGTCTTTTGCTTTTTTTTCCCCCTCCGCCATCAACTAGCGAGCAAAGAGGTATTCCCTCCCTCGACTAGCGAGTGAAGGGGCGTTCCCTCCGGTACGGAGGCGTCTCTGACAGATTTTTCTTTCTTTTTGTTTCCTGAGCGTTAAAAAAAAGACAAAAATAATGTATGTCACGTGGATACTTGATTGCGGAGCCACGAGGTGGAAGCATGGGGGTTTTTTTGCGTGGTGGATGCGAGTGTCGATGCAGTTTATCCGAACGGTGATCGGCATGCGCCGTCTCAGAGCCCTTCAGATGCCTTGGTGGCGTTGGGCCAGTTCCGTCAGGAACGCTCTGGTTTGGTTTTCTTCCCCCGGTGCAGAATTCCTTGTGGCGTCTCGTTCTCCCCGCTGTTCTTTTTTTATACAGACGTTTTGTTTTTTGTTTCAGTTTTGTTTTTCTTGCACATATTTTTGCTTATTTTTCCATGGAAAGTAAATCTGCTAATAATGAATTAAGTAAGAATAAGGTGCCTATAAAAACTACACGCAAAATAACAAAAAATAGATGTGCCCTCTGTTCCCCCCGGCCACCGAGCCTTCAGCCTCTGGGTGGCCCGGTTCTCTTTTTCTCGTAGACATAATACCGGTATGCGCCCCTGACCCATGGGTTGAAATATACTGTATGTAATGTGTGCTTTATTTTCTTTTTTCTTTTTGTTTAGTGAGGAAATTCAAACAAGAAAAGATATAACAAAAAATCAACCTAACTTAAAAAAATGTAAAAAAAAAAAAAAAAAACGATAAAGGAAAAATGGAAAAGGATGTATTAGAAATAATTACGTTTAAGGTATAAAGAAGAAGGAAAGAGCTATTGAAGATCAGAAGGGTTTTCTGCTCCGGGCTCTCGGGCGTGGGAGCACTCGTGCGTAGGCACGCAAAGCAACGGTCACAGATAATTTCAACTCTGAAGATCACTGGGCAACAGTTGAACTGCCTACAGAGGTTCAATGTACTTTTGTTAATGGTCTTGAATGAAAACGATTAAAGTTTTATGAAAATCTTATAAATCTTGTGGGTGTTTATTTTGTTGTATGGATTTTTCTTTACACATTTAATAGAAGGAGCAACGTTGCATTCACAGCAGGAGAACATGAGTTTCTTTCTCAATGGCCGACCTCTAAAAGTCGTAAATATAAGTTATTTTAAAAGCTTTTGTTGGAAGGTCAGCATTTTCATATCCATTAAAAACTGCCAATATAAATGCATAAATCAGACTCCAACTTAACAGCATTTAGAGAAATGGTCTTTTACAAAACTAAAATGCAAATACGCTCCACAACACTGCAATATTTTATTAATCCTGTTTAGGAACTCGCCAATCCTTCCAGTGATGACAGGTGCTGATTGGGTAGACCTATCCTGGACTTAATAAGCGCTAATACTACTTAATACTAAGTTATAAACAAAACTGCTTTGTTTCTAAATGTTTTAGCTAAACTTTGGCACTGCCCAGATATATGGTTAGCTCTGAGCGGTGGACTAGGGTCTGAGGCGCTGCAGTAGTAGTCTGGCTTTCAGACCAGCGTGTCCACCACTCCCTGAGCTCTGTGGGTCCCGTGAGCCGCCTCTCCTTTATCTGGTTGGGAGGAACCGGCGCGTGAGGCAGGCTGGGCGTCTCCTTCCTGCCTGTATTTACACTGCTGGCTTCATCTGATGTTTCCATACCGGTAAAGATTTTCGTGACTCCTTTTCCCAGAATCCCAGGGTCCTCCTCCACCACGTTGAGTATTTTCACCCCAGTGGTGAAATCCAGACACTTCAGCTTGCGCTTGTACTCCTCTAGGTCAGCCTTGCACTGCCCAGCCTGATCCCGCATCTCCAGGAACTGGGCCTGGATGTCCCTCTCGAAGCCCAGCTCCGCCTTCAGCTCGTTCTCCCAGAACAGCACCTGCTCTTGCTCTTCCTCTTCAGCTGCGGTCCGCTGGGCATCTTGCCTGGTCTGTCTGGCCCTCTGCTGGCCTTTCAGCTCCCCGACCTGATGGTCTACCGACGTTATCTGAAGCTGGAGGTCTCGCAATCGAGCTCCTTGAGACGTTATGCGTTCTAGCAGTTTGTTCTTCTCGACTTCCAACTGGTCGGCCCTACTCGACCTCCCCGGGGCCCTGTCTTTGGACCCTAGGGTCTGGTCTTTGGTCCATTGGGCTCCGTCCTTCATCCCCAGCGATGATCTCCGTTGGTCGTCATCCTCACGCGTGTTTGGGTCCCCGATGCAACATGACGTTCGATGTTCCCCGCACTGTGTTTCCCGCCTCCGCCTCCTGATGCGGCTCAGGAACCCGTCTTGACCCGAGTCCTCCTTAGAACCGACAGAACCAGAACCAACAGAAGAACCAGAGCCGATGGGACCTTCTAGAAGGTTTACATTGCTCCTCTTCGCGGTCTTCTTGTTCCCCTCCTGGTCATTGACGCAGTAATGGAGCCGCCCCCGACCCAGACTCCCCAACCATCCCCAGGCATCCGTCAGAGTCAACGACTTCCTCTTGGGCCTCTTGATTTCCTCCAGAGGCTCCTCATGTTCCTCCTTCTGTCGCAGATGGGACAGTACCGGCAGACTCTGGCGGTGGGCGGAGCTGGCGAGCGGGCTGCTTCCCTTAAACGCCCTGCAACCCAGGTCGGGCCTTTGCCGCCTCAGCAGGGGGCCGAGTGGCTCTCGGAGGCCCGTGGTTCTGCCGGGTGCCGGGTCCCAGAGGAAAGGGGGTCCGTTGTTGAGGAGGAGGATGAGCTTCACCTCCTTGACGTGCTCTCCGTACTTCTTGAGGGACTCGCGGAGGCTCTCGCTGGGAGAAATGCAGCGCTCAAAATCCTTGAACTTCTCCTTCAGAGTGTAGCGACCCGGTCGGCCTGAACACAGACGGACACAGAGGGATGGAGTTGACTAGCGGGCAACATTGGTTGCCCACTAAACCAACATTGCTTCTGGTCTTTACGTTAAATCAACCACACATTTATTAGCTAACCATAACCCTACCTTATCCTTAACTTTGACTAACCCTAATCCCCTAGCTTTAACTACAACTAACCCTTAATCCAACACACTTATAACCTGCCGTAACTAGCCCTTACCCCCTAATCTTAACGTTAACCCCACTTTAACCCTAACCCCCTCTTAACCCTAACTTATAACCCTAACTAACCCTAACACTTAAAACCCTAACTAACCCTTACACACTTGTAACCCATAACCCTAACACACTTGTAACCCTAACCCATAACCCTAACACACTTGTAACCCTAACATACTTATAACCCTATCCCTAACTAACCCTTACACACTTATAACCCTGACTACCCTAGCCCACATGTACACCAGCAGGTTTACAGTACATACCGAGTGCTTGTGCCAGAGCGATGACGACCTCCTGACAGCTGGTGTTGTCTGTGAGTCCGCAGACCACGCGCGGCACACCGTCCACAAACACCGTCACCTCCATCCTGCAACACAAGAGACACAAACACCGTCACCTCCATCCTGTAACACAAGAGACACAAACACCGTCACCTCCTTCCTGTAACACAAGAGACACAAACACCGTCACCTCCATCCTGCAACACAAGAGACACAAACACCGTCACCTCCATCCTGTAACACAAGAGACACAAACACTGTCACCTCCATCCTGCAACACAAGAGACACAAACACCGCCACCTCCATCCTGCAACACAAGAGACACAAACACCGTCACCTCCATCCTGCAACACAAGAGACACAAACACCGTCACCTCCATCCTGCAACACAAGAGACACAAACACCGTCACCTCCATCCTGTAACACAAGAGACACAAACACCGTCACCTCCACCCTGCAACACAAGAGACACAAACACCGTCACCTCCATCCTGCAACACAAGAGACACAAACACCGTCACCTCCATCCTGCAACACAAGAGACACAAACACCGTCACCTCCATCCTGCAACACAAGAGACACAAACACCGTCACCTCCATCCTGCAACACAAGAGACACAAACACCGTCACCTCCATCCTGCAACACAAGAGACACAAACACCGTCACCTCCATCCTGTAACACAAGAGACACAAACACCGTCACCTCCATCCTGCAACACAAGAGACACAAACACCATCACCTCCAACCTGTAACACGAGACACACACCGCCACCTCCAACCTGATACACCGCCAGGGTATCAGGGGCCCTACTTCATCTAGACCGGTGTTTTTCAAACTGTGGGTCGGGACCCATCAGTGGGTCGCAGCAGTGGACAAAGTGGATCACAGGATGGCCACAAACAATATTTTATGCATTTATTTTTCAAAAATATACATGCTGTCTTGGTGTCTTGTCAGTTTTATCTGATCATTAGTACGTTCTGAAGACGGGGATAAAAGAAGGAAAGTGGTATCCTGTATCGATGATCAATATGTTAATTGTCACATGGACTATGTAAAAATGTTCTGGGTCATGGCATCAAAAAGTTTGGGAACCCCTGATTTAACAGAAGCTTTAATCCAAAGCCACTTTTTTATTGGTTATTAATGAGCAACTGGACCACATTCCTGTTGCCTGTTTTTGTTGTCTCTTTGCTCTTTGCTCCCATAAGTTGAGAAGGTGGCCAAATGACTAAGTAACGACCACTGATCTGTGCTGGACAGAAGTCAGAGTGAGACACTTACTTGACCAATAAGATCAACTAAATAGAAAAGAACAAAGTTAAAAATGACAAAAACACAACCTGGAAAATATATTACACATTAAGTGTCTTTCAGATGCTGTTTGTAATTATTCATTTTGGATATTGATTATATTGCTTATTATACATTGCGGTTTTGTTGATACTTACACGTTAACTAGTTCTGAAACAGTGAATTACTAATCACACATTTAGTAAATGTGTGATGAAGTCTATTGTTAAGTATATCAAAAGCTGATCCAATTATAAATGCCCAAATCCAAACTAAAGTACATTTGGAAATGCCTACTACATCACAAGGACATATTACTAAGTAATTGAATTTATATTCTGATTGACCTTAATATGGAAACAAAACAAACTCAATCGTAATTTCACTATTTGTGAAGCTGTTCAGAAAGATTGAATTCCTACATGAAGTAATTTATGGTTTTTAAATAACTTACCGTTCGTTCTCTCAGACAGATGTTGTGCTGCTCATCGGAGGGCTATCCGGTCGGAAGACTATTAACACTCATTTACATTCCTGAAGACATGTGTGTAGTAGGGCCGTCTATTCACACACCCCGTGTGTGTGCGTGTGCGTGCGTGCGTGCGTGCGTGCGTGCGTGTTCTTATCCGAAGAAAGATAAGTCACTAACATGTGGTTGGTCACGTCACCAGGGCGGCCTATTCTGTTTAGATACAAAATGTTTTTCTCAGGGAAACGTAGGCTATAGGTTTCTGCTCAGTTTTATTAAGTTTCACTGTAACGTGTAAAGGAATGAGTTAAAGTAAAATCTACAAAAAGTTTAAAACATTTTAAAAATGTTTAAAAGAAGTGGTTCAAATGATTTATTTAATATCTGGTTGCGATACCTAGCCTGCAGCACTAGTTGAATATTGAATCATGTTCTCTGGTTTATTTAATAAAATATTTATTTTCTTTCATAAAATCAACCAGTGTTGAACTCTTGGCCTTCATGACCTTAACATCGCGGGTCCACAAGAAGGCGCCAAACATCAGCTCTCTTTTCTGCAACAAAGGCCACCCTGACCTTTTACTGGTGGCCAGACAGCGGAGTGAGTGGTAGGCCTTCAGGTCTCCTCCTACTCTAGTCCAACTGCATAATAATGTCCTACAGAGCTCTGATTTTGTAGACCTACGACAGTTTGATCTGACAAAAGAGAGTTGAACATGGGCCTATCTCTCTAAATGGTCTCCTAGGATCGGCGAGAGATTTTCAAGTAGGCTTAATGGAGGCGTCCCATAATTGGTGCAGTCATTAAAGTGGTTAACCGACCGCTGGTTAGGCCTACAGGCCTTGGGGCAGGACCACCTGCCGTGTGGTGCTGTAACCGGCAACCCGACCGCCCAGCGCCGGCTGCCAAGAGCTGAGAAAATAAGATCCGAGTCATTTGAGAGAGGGGACGTCCACAGCTGACAGCCGTCTCAACACGTAGACCCAAAGACTCCTAGCATGCAAACCCATTGTAATGGTGACATATAATGGAGAATATAGCGGACGCCTTGAGGTGATGAATATGGTTTGATGACAGGCGGGACTGTCGTTTGCCTAAAGTGTTTTATTTGAGCAGAAGCAGTCCTACGACTCAACATGGTCCACTTGACTTTAGACAGAGCTAACTACTTCTTCATTCAATTCTTCTTCTTCAATTACATTTTCTGTTCAACTTTATTTTATATGTACAGTATAGTTTATAATGGGGAAAATGTATGTCAAATGTTGCTGTACAAATACTTGAATTGAAATTATGTTTCATTACCAAAAAATATATATGTTGCAAATAGCAGTGTTGGAATGTGTATTTGTGAGTATTTTTAGAACGGCTTTGGATTCATATTTTGAAAGATATGCACTTCCATCATTTACTGTGTGAAGTTAATCTGGTGATTTATGGTGAGCTTGGGCCTCCCGTGATTACATCTTCATAGGCTCATGGCCTGTCCATCTGTTCACATGTGCTTGAAATAAATGTTATGTTCTTGTGTATTTAGTTCTGTACTGTAGGCCTACTTTTTACTAGCGGATACTTTTATCCAAAGAGACAGTAATTGGCAGTGATTGTCATGTCTGATGAGCAGGTGCAGCGCCTGTACAGGTCATTGAGCTTTGAACCCATGACTTTTCGTCTGGGATTAACCACAAGTTCAAGTTCTTTATTTGTCAAATGCACAACACTATCAGGCAGTGGCAATCACTGCTGGCAATGACACTGTTGTTTTCCAAGCTCCCCTCAACAATGCATGCAAGAAAGATAAACAAGTCAAATTTAGTATAAAGTAAGTATTAAGTACAAGTATTAACAAAGTAAGTAACAAGAAGAGTAATAATACATCTATTTAAAAAGTATGAAAAGTATTCAAGTGTCTACACTAGACTATCACTCTGCTGTCCTAGAGTACTATACTGCACTGTACTCTATTGTGCACTACACTGTAATATGCTGTACTATAATAATACTACACTATTCTGTACTGTTACTTTGCTGTGCTTTAGTGTACTATACTGCACTCTGTTCTATTTTATTGTACACCATACTATAGGTCACTGTGTACTGTACTATCTGTACTAATGCTTGTTGGACTTGATGGCGTCAGATCCATTACTCATCATTGCGTTGCCATGGCGCTACCCCCCCTCCCCCTAACAGGTGTGTCCCTCCAGTCCAGAGGATCGTTGACATTTAGGATCAGATTCCCTCAAATAAACGCCTCAGTCAACGTGTCGTGCGTGTTGCCGAGGCAAAGGGCAGCAGGAGCTGGTGGTTTAGGTTTTTTTTCCCTCATTCAAATAGTTCAGCCATTTCGGAAACGATGGGAAGTCTGGTTGACGGGTAGGTGCTGTCAAGGCAAGGCCCAGGTTCACGTAAAGCCAGATTAGGGAGTCTTTCGCTCCACGATGCCTTCAGGTAGGCTGCAGACCTTGGCGAGAAAAGTGACTCCCACTCTTGTTGGCAGGGACCCTAGCCTGCCCTCAAGATGTTGCAGTGCTTCTCATAATAAAACAAGATGTGTAGCGTAATAGGCTCTGAATCTGACGGCTGAAAATCAAACCTCAAATGAAGACAAAATGTGGCGAATCCCAGTCACATATCTGGTGGTTTGACCAACGGTTCAAGGACCCTTAATCTCTTCTGCTGCCCTCTGCTGGCGTGTGTCCCAACAATGCATCGGCCAATCAGAACAGGGCTCATTAACGTAATTATCATTTAACAGCTTTTCAGAATTGTTCAATATTAAGTTAATTGAATAAATTAATAATAGTTAACATACAGTATCAAGACATTTCCAGCAGGGAATTATTTGCTTACTTGTTGGGTGTCAATCTGTTAATCTGCACCTCTGTTGCTAAACGTACCATCATGTTTTGTGCCCCTCAACCTTTTTCTTGAAGCAGGTTCAGGTTTGTTCAAGGGTTTTAAAAAGCTTCCCTGCTCACTTTCTGTTGACAGTCAATACAAGATGTGGACCCCTGTGACCCACTTTCACATCCTGGCGATGATTTAGGGTTTGAAAAGTGATGAAGCCACTTGAACACTTTGAAGCTACAAGTCAACAAGTTGAAGTCAAGTTTATTGGTCAGACATGAATTTGCAGTGAAATGCTGTGCATAATACAAGTGCAAATAGAATGGGAAAATAGTGAATAATGACAACAAACAAGTAGCAAAGTAGAAACAAATTAAATTAAAATAATAGACCAGTAAAATACACAAAAAACTACCTTGTATGCAAGTGTGGCAGTTTCTCCCTGCCACACGCCACCTTAGTGGCTTTTGCTGGGGCCCTCCGACACAGGACACGGGTAGATGTTGGTGTGGAGATGCATATATTGGAGATGGCAAGATGGTATACGCAGATGTAACATGCTGCCATGACAGTGGCTCTCTCCTGAGTGTGTGTGGTGATAGCTGGTTTATCCTGGGTGCCATGATTGCTCTGCACCACAGGTGTGCAGCCCCACCCAGACCCAGAGTCTAACCAGTCTGACTCAGGCCAGGTGAGGCTGTAGACCAGCTGTCACCCACACACACTCCACAGTAAGTTTGACATAATGTAGTGAGCTAACTAACATACACCGCAGTGGTAAGCAGTGGCTTTACACAACAGCCAGACTGCTGCTCCTCATATCTGTGTCTGTGTCAACGAGCTCCATGTGCTTAAAATAGAGCTGCGCAGGAGCACATGGCCGGCCCGTCCAGCAGTATCCAGTACTGGCTTCTGGTTACACGGGGGGGGGGGAGAGGGGGTCTTAATGCGTCCAGAGGCTAGACACGGAGAGACCCCACACTCCTACCGACACACCGACCCTGGCAGCCGTACCTGTTGCCTCCTCCTTCCTCTCTAGTCCTCCTTCATCGCTAGGCCTCTTTCTCTCTAGTCCTCCGGGAGTGTGATCAGGAAAAGCGTCACCATGCCTAAAGTTATCGCACCCGGTGAGTATCGGCAGGAGTTGACGCGACAGTTTCTCTGGGTTGGGAAAACCTATTTTTACAGGTCAGTCTTTTACGCAGAAAAGTTTAATGGATCAGTTTTCTCTAGACTAGAGTGAGGAGGTTTCTTTCCACACAGCGGTCAGGACATGTCGTGAAGTGGCAGAGATAATAATATTAAAGACATATTAAAAGTCCTCAATCCTTTTTGTCATTCTCAAACTGATTTTAAATCAAGTGGATTTCATCTTGAATGAAAATATGGTCTGGGACATATAGCGATTTTGACAAAAAACATCAAAATGGATTAACAAAGGTTTCTTAATGAACGCCATCCTATTGCCACCTTGTGTTTTCTATTGTTACTTGGCGGGACAGCGCCTCCTAGCGGGCTAGAGAGGAAAGCAGTTTGTGAGGTGATGAGTTCATCACATCCTCCAAGTGGGCATGGAGACTTCTCCTGACAGCTGCTACCCTTTACACGTTTACAGTCTCTATGCCCACAACACAGAAGGAGAAACAAATTCCAGGTCCAGAAAGTGAATCTCCTTGGTCATGTTGTGCATCCATTATCTGGTCAAGTGGATTTTGGAAATGAAGCTGACCTGAACTTTTACTTTCTGAACCTAGAAGTGCCACCTGGTCTCATAGAAATGAACAAATACAGGTTATAATGCAAAATGACAAAACGTTTATGGACCGTTCCAATAGCTATACCTTTAAAAATAACAAGTTTTGAATGCTTTTTAATTATTCATATTTTAATAATCTAGTGCTTCAACTATTATGCATAGTCATTTAATATTATGTATTATTCCTTTAACCACTTTGCCTTAGATTTCAACATTACCCATACATGCATTGGAGGAATCTTCAAATATGAAACCACAAGAGTATTTTTTTTCCAAACTGAAGTATAACCACTAACTAAACGTTTCTCTGGTGGGCAGTGAAATAGTAGACGGGCCGCTCGGCTAAATCCTGGCATGGGTGGTGTTCTGGGTTGCTGTCTCACATCCCCATAGCATGAGATCCCCAGTGACCTCAATCATACTGTGTTTCAGACGGTTTCACCGTACGCTTACATCAAATACCTAAACTGACTGATTAGCTTGATT
This sequence comes from Merluccius polli, assembly GCA_030340625.1. Lineage (NCBI taxonomy): Eukaryota > Metazoa > Chordata > Actinopteri > Gadiformes > Merlucciidae > Merluccius > Merluccius polli. The sequence continues at coordinate 65,173 of JAOPHQ010003751.1, forward strand.
TATGTTGTTATTTTGTCGACAGAAATAGACCACCTTCATCTGCGTTGGATTTTGTTGTTGGGTGTTCATAATGATTTGTCACCTGAGGAAGTGTAAGGCAGTTGGGAATAATCCCCATGACATAGGGCACATTCACCCCCTGCCTTGGTATTTTGATGCCACCCCAGACATCCCCAACTAAGCTGTCCTGTGACCGCAAGGCATATGTTTGGTGGAGAAGTGGGTCAATGTTTAATCAGTGTGTCACTGTCAACTACATTTACATTTAGTACTTTTAGACGGCTCACATTAGTTCTCTTTTCTGGCCTCTGTAGTTCTGCCACCACTTGTTATTGTTCGTCCCTCTCACCTGGACGGGCTTGTTAACTGACCAGAGGGCCAGAGTGAGTACTGAGCTGGTCCAGCCCTCAGAGCGGTGTGTGAACTTGAAAGTTTCAAGTTGAACATGGAATTGTTTTTCACCAGGCGTGAAAAACACGGCTGGTGTCCCAGATGACACCTCAGGTCACCTCAGAATGTGAGCGGTTACCAGGGCGCACGCTTGTCACCAACAACCAGAATAGTTAAGACCAGGGCATTTCAGTTGTAAGGGACAGGTAACGGCCCAAAAAAAGGTCAATGCAAGTCGAAAGAAAACTTTCATTGTTTTCATAAATTAACGTGCTGTTTTCTTATTCCAAGTTTTTTTTGTATTGAAGTATAGCATATAATGCAGGCCATTTTTGCTGCAATGCCAGCTGTAGTTCTATTCAAATCTGGTGTTTTCTCAGGTTTGGTGACCAAAATGGCTCCCTTCTTACTGATAGTGTTCAGCGCCAGTGTCGGGTCCTGGTTGTGTGTCACTGGATAACTTCTCTACATCCGTGATTCAGAGCATTTAGATGCCGTTGAGATAACATGGGTCAACACGTGTACGAACATGAGACCTTCATTCATTCATTTATTGTTCACGCTGTGTGAACGTGTTGATGTCAACAACATCATCGTTATGTTGTGTTACGTGGAGCGAACATTTAAATGAATAAATTACGACTTTTGACAGCGTTCCCAAAATATGACTCTCGCTTTAGTATGATGACGAAGTTACGTTTATGCCAATAAAATGTTCTTAGGGATTTGAACCGGCAACCCCAGGGTTTGGAGTCAACAAAACGTTATAACCACTAAGCTGACGCCATTTATCTTGAAAATAATGTTGTAGCTCAAGGTTGAGTGTGGTTTACTGGAAACGTTACCCTTACTCCCAGTCTGGGTCACAACACCAATATAGCATTAATTTGGCTTGGAGGTCGTGGCACTTAACTTCTACTCTTGGGGTCACGGGTTTGAACCCCGCTATAAGTGTGGGTATGAGGAACTAGCTGTATTTCCTAGCTGTATATCCCAGCCATGTATCCTAGCTGTGTATCCTAGCAGTGTATCCTAGCATGTCTCCTAGCCGTATCTCTTAGATGTATATCCTAGCTGTGTCTCCTAGCCGTGTCTCCTAGCCATGTCTCCTAGCTGTGTACCCTAGCCGTTTATCCTAGCTGTAGGCTATATCCTAGCTGTATATTGGTACTTCTTGACCAAAGAGATCTTAGCGTGTGTGAAATAATCTCAGCATGTAGCAATAAAAGCTACGATGGAATAATCCAAACCAGTGGCTGTCGATCTATTTATATATACAACTGTAAATGCATTTTAAATCCATGTTCTTCTAGTAGGCAACTCATGGTTGTAATGGTATGCCCCAGCCAATGTATAGGCCTATATCTTGCATCGCTAACCTTCATAAACGTTAATTTCAACTTTAAACTATTGCCAAGTTTTTTAATACAAACTGTCATAATACTTAATGTGTAGTTGATGTTTCTCTAATTCATGAACTATCTTCGCTAACTTGGCTAGTACCTGAATGTAATTCTTAACACTGCTTGACCCCTTTTTTCCCAAACCTATTTGTTTTCTCTCGGTCCGTCTGGGTTTTCCTCCCTGATAACCTGATAATCAGGTCTCCAGCAGAGTAAGTATTTAGAGGTACTTTAGGAACCTCAAACGTACTGTAGTTGCTCGCTTGAATTTCCGAAATTTTGAAGGCCTTCCTGTAGTTACTTGTGCTCGTGTAGTTACTAGATTTAGTTTGTTTTTGTTGACTTATAGTGGTAAGTACAGGTAAGTCAAGGAGCTGATGAATGAGTTGCTTGGGTGGCTCCTGGTCCTATCCTGGCTTTTACACGTAGATCTACTCTTTGTGTGTCCTTGATCACAAAAGTGTAGAATAGTGTAGTGTTTTTACATGCATGCAACATATTCCTGTAGACAATATACATACACCAAGCTTTGCATGCTTTGTGTAGCATATTCGTCAACGCCACAATGCTGTTTGTAGTTGTAGAGTTTCCTTAAAGGACCCCTGGTTGCCACCAGGTGTGAGATGTTCATTGGCCATTACATCTCCGCTCTAGTGACATCACAAGTGGGACGATTGCCCAGATGTACGATGGATAGATTAGCCTACCAGTTGGTGCGGTCCACTTGGACCGGTCGGCGGATTTATCCATCGTCGCGATAGGTAGATTTTGAAATGGCTTGTAATGGCTCATCATATTTTCTAATATAAGAGTACTGCTTCATACGCGCATTGTGAAAAAATCATCAACTCCGTCTCCGCAAATTCTGGCATTTGCGTTCTCCGTTGACAGTTGACCAAATTTTCCATGATTTCTTTCACGGAAACAGAATTCATGTTGCAGAACGCAATTTCTCCCCAACACACGTATGAAGCGGTACTCTGTTATATCGGAAAGCAGCCAAGTGTGACGGTTGTCCTCTAAACATGTGAGCTAGCTGCTTGTAAAGGGACGTGTGGGTAAACCTGGTGTGCGTGTCTCTCTCCTCAGAGACGGATGACAAGATGCGGGCCTTCGCTGAGCAGGTCTTCGCCTCCGAGACGAAGGGTGAAGACGTGCGCGACGAGTTCTCCATGTTCGATGTGGCGGACGACTGTCCCATCATGCACCAGGAGATGGCGCACCACCTGCAGGAGGACGAGGACAACGAGAAGCGGTGGGTGGGGACAACGGACGAACGATCGACGCTAGTTTGTAGTCTCGTTAAGTTTTCGGCTCGTTACTGTTTAACTTGTTTGTTGGATTTAATATTTAGTCATTAAAGTTGTTTCAAAATGTGTGTGTGTGTGTGTGTGTGTATAGTAAGAAGAGGCAGCAGCGTAGTCGTACCATGGCGGTCCCGGTGGCGTGCACCTCCCATGCCTCCGTGGCCCCGGTGGTGGATGTGGAGGTGGACATGCCCACATACCTGGAGGTCCCTGACTTCCAGAGGGTGGCCATCATCGGGGACTACGCCTCTGGGGTACAAGGCTTTTTGTTTGTTTGTTGTTGTTTAGTCACCAACCAACAGCCAGTGAAGAACTATGAAGCTTGATATACAGTCTGTCAATCAGTCACACACACTCATTTATAGAGCGCTGTGTGCACAACAGTGCAATAGAAAGGGCTTAACAAGAAATACAATTAGTTTAAAATAAAAAAATGTGTGTATGTTTGAGGTAGATTTAAAGTACACACACCTTAGTTAAATAAAGCTAAACTAATAATATACCCAAGGTATGTTTTAGGATTTGGAAAGATTGTCTATAAATGTATCTTGATACTTTATGTATCAAGGCTCACAGTTTAATCTAACTGAACTACATCTGCACCCAACCTAAGCCTTGTGCCCTACTTAGCCCTGTCTACATGCTAAATCATGGTTCTGGGGCTGTGTCCCTAGGGGACCCCCATGGGGGTCCACCCCAACAGGAATAGAGAGCAATAAATCCCTAGGGCTTGCTGCGGGTACCATTCCCAGCAGGTGGGGTTTTGCATTTCACAAGTGTGTGATTGGTATTTACAGAGGGGAGAGGCCGGAGGCCTGGATGCTACACACAGTCACGTTTCGCTGGGAATGTGGAGAGTGTCCATCAAAATGCACACGTCGTCATTAAAAAGAATGTACAGCAGGTCATTATGTAAGCGATAATGTACAGCGAAATAAACCCAGACAGGGTAATGCAGGACCCTGACGCAGCTACTTACTAAAGAAGTCAATAATTTGACACAAAACATAACAACAAATTGATTTATTGATTTTTGCACACAAAAAATTGTTAGATTCTACGGTTAGAAATAGCGTCCATAGCATCAGCCTGTTGTTCATAGCAGCGGTCTGCTATTCATAGCAGGGGTCTGTCTTAAAAGCAGACCGATGTCATTGATCGGCAATTGATCCGAATCGAGTATTCAACAAAGTCATGTAATGACAAGAAGTAATTATTTATCTTACTACAGATTTTCATCTGTGAAGATTAAACACAATCAAGAAAACCCACCATGGCTGACACCACCGTCGGATGCTTTGAGTGCAATATAAATGCAGTCCATTTATCATTCATATTCCTATAGGTGACCATGGATGACTTTGAGCTGTCCTGCAAGGGCATCTACCGGGCCATGGCCATCAGGGAGAAGTACATGAGGCTCTGCTACCAGCGCTTCCCCAACACCGCCTCCCAGTACCTGAGGGAGATCGAGGGCGAGCCTTTCAAAGCCGAGGACCAGGTGCAGCCAGGTAAGTCTAGAAATGCAGGAGTCGAGGTGGACACATGAAGTGCAAAGTTACAATATTATATAAAAAAAGTATAAAAAAGGGAGAAGCAGGCATGGTTGGAGATGTACTGATACCCATACTTTACAGAGTTGAGCAATGAAATGGCGGAGGGTATGACAGAGCATCTCTATCTGTGCACTTGAAAAGACCTGTAAGCCTACAGGGTTCATAGTTCTTCTGTCCATGTCATGGTTCCTCTGTCTATTACACCGTACTGATCCATTTTTTAGTTTCAGGTTGTTTATTATTTTTTATCAATCAATATTTCTGTAAATGTGCCTCCGGTGTTATCCGCCCAGCACTGTGGTCCCTGGGCAGGTAATTTAAAAAGTATAATTAAAATGGACAGTACCGACAAACATTGAACACATGTGGGCAACATACGATTAAACACAACAATGAAAGCATTATGACAACAGTAACAGACATAAGTTGAGTTGGTATAATGAACTCAGAGTGTAGTGCACATACACACCTGACTGCTGAGTAGCCATGTTTGAAGTTTATTTACGAAGGTATACCACACAGTCTCTCGGTGAAACACATCATGACATTCATGACATCATGTTGATGTCGTGTTTCATCCCCACAGTCTTCACACCTCCTCCAAAGGACGGCGAGGACCCCTTCGACGCCAGCACTCTCCCCAAGAACCTGGGCTACGTGGCCCGTATGAAGGAAGGCGTCATCTACGTGTACGACACGGCGGCAGCCGCTGACAAGCACCAGCCACGGGACCTGCCCAGCCCCGACTACAACACCTTCATCGACGACATGAACTTCCTCATCGCTCTCATCGCCCAGGGCCCCACGTAAGGCGGCGTGGAGCTGGTGCTGCTGTAGTGTCTCGTTTTATGCCGCATACTGTACTGTTATTTGTTCTTTTTACTTTTCATTTATTTTTATTGTTTTACAAATTGTTTCTTTTTATTCATTTATTTATGCTGAGCATTTCACATGCTCAGGATATTTTATGAATGCCTTCCCCTTAGTCCCTGGCTTGGATATGGCCGAGGCCTTGTTATTGACTAAAGTTTGGTTTCTTAATTTAGTTTCTTATTTTGGTATCTTAGCCCTACTGTGATCTGTTACTGCTTTTATTTGACAGTATCAGTTTTTACTATCATGTAAATCACTTTGTTACACTTATTGTAATACATATAACATATATATATAACATGGCATATTATGATGGATTTAGTGAATGTCACTGTATTTTCTCGTTTGCAGCAAGACTTACACTCACCGTCGCCTGAAGTTCCTCATGTCCAAGTTCAACGTTCACGAGATGCTGAACGAGATGGAGGAGATGAAGGAGCTGAAGTTGAACCCTCACAGGGACTTCTACAACTGCAGGAAGGTAAGGCGACACAATCACCACGTCACACTGTTAGAACCAGGAAGGTAAGGCGACATAACATAAAACAAAACATGAAAAAAAAAACATTGCATCGAAACCACTGTCTTCAGCTTTTGATTCTGGTTTAATTCTATCTTTGATAAGGCATTGCTGCTGCTGACAAGAGGTGAAGCAAGCTGATAAAACCTATGAGATATATTTTCAGTTGAAATTAATTTGACATTTTAATTAATGGAGGCATATCTATAAAGAGGGTTTTCTTCACAGCGATTGGGGGAATTTGGCTCCCCCTTCTGGTCCAGCACAGGTACTACACCATTGCAAGACCAAAAACATCATCTTTCTGTCTCTGACCTGACCTGCAGGTGGACACCCACATCCACGCGGCGGCCTGCATGAACCAGAAGCATCTGCTGCGCTTCATCAAGCGGTCATACCGCGTGGACGCCGACCGCATCGTCCACAAACTGAACGGAAAGGAAGTGACCATGAAGGAGCTCTTCCAGAGCCTCAACCTGCACCCCTATGACCTCACCGTGGACTCGCTGGACGTTCATGCCGTATGTTCCCCCCGTGCCGCCCACTAGGGGCTGAGGAGGCCAGGAAGGTAGAGCAGGGCGTCTGGAAACCCTAACCGTGTAGGGTTTAGTGGCATCTAGCGGAACAGACTTGGCAGAAATGGAATATAATATTGTAAGTATGTTTTAGTTTTAATTAAGTTAATGGATTTTCACAATCCAGAGTTTGTTATAATTACTGCATTTCTATGGCTCCTCCAATCCACTTAGTGCATTACTGAGAGACCGAGGATCGAACCTATGGCCGTACCTGCTCTACCTCCTGCTAACCTGCCCCCTTCAGTATATAGACGGTAGTTATAATCTCCCAGCCGTCTAAGTGAGGGCTCTGTCAACGTCTCCTGTCTCCTGTCTCCTTCCTCCCTCTGAAGGGAAGACAAACCTTCCAGCGCTTCGACAAGTTCAACGCCAAGTACAACCCAGTAGGCGCCCACGAGCTGAGAGACCTGTACATGAAGACGGAGAATCACATCAACGGAGAGTACTTTGCCACCATCATCAAGGTTAGATACTGCTACCGTTAGCCAGCACCATGGCTACCTGCCTTGCACTGCTGGTTTCTCTGGAAGCTAAGCGGGGGCTGGTCTGGTCCGTCCTTGGATGGGGGACGAGGTGGTGCTGGTAGAGGTGTTGGAGGGCCAGTAGGGGGTGCTCATCCCTCTGGCCTCTGTTTGATCCCCAATGCCCCGGGACGGAGACGGGGACTCCGTCCTGTCTAGAGCACCGTCTTTCGGATGAGACGTTAAACCGAGGTCCTGACTCCCTGTGGTCACTAAAGATCCCGTGGCACTCATCGCAAGAGTAGGGGTGCTAACCCCGGTGTCCCGGCCAAATTCCCAACCTGGCTCTTGTACCATCATGGCCACCTAATCATCCCCTGGTCTCTAATTGGTTAGTTTCATTCCTCACCTGCTCACCGCTGAGCCAGTGTGTGGTGAGTGTTCTGGCGCATACTGGCTGCCGTGCATCACCCAAGTGGGTGCTACACACTGGTAGCGGATGAGGTGTCATATCCCCCCCCCCCCCCCCCCCCCCCCACACACACACACACACACACACACACACACTATGTAAAACGCTTTGGGTGTCTTGAAAAGCGCTATATAAATGCAATTAATTATAATTAATTAATTATACTTCACTCTACCATAGGACCTCGTCAAGGTTAGATACTTCACTCATTATATGAATTCATTATAAAATGAATTAATCAATTCTAAAAGTTTGATTTGATTAATTTTTTGCGGATCAAGTAATTGACTAATCGTTGCAGCCCTACTTGACTTGACTGTGTTGTGCCCCAGGAAGTAGCCAGCGACTTGGAGGATGCTAAGTACCAGTATGCGGAGCCTCGTCTGTCCATCTATGGCTGCAACCCCAACGAGTGGACCAAGCTGTCCGGCTGGTTCGTCAGACACCGGGTCCTCTCGCCCCACCTCAAGTGGATGATCCAAGTGCCCAGGATTTAGTATGTCCCCCTTCACCCCTCTCTACCGATCTCTACTACTTTTACCTTTTTAAATGATATTTCCAAAAATATAATTGAAGGTAAGAGTAGTAGCAGAGAATGTTTAAGTGGAATCTATTTAGTAGACATTTGTATTTTGGAGTTTAGATAAATGGACAGACAGATTTATTCACCCAAAAGAAAATTAGAACTATGTTTGTTACAGCAGTTCTTCTTTTAAATGTTTTAAAACTATTATTATATGGCTTGTACATCGCGACATCACATCGCAATGCATTTTGGAAACATGGGAGCATTGAAATGTTAGTTATTATGTTGGTAGTCATTGTTTTTTGGTCATTGTTTAGTAATTCACCATGAAATGATTTGTCATTATGGGGAGACATTGTTGTGTTTGAAACTGCCACAGCGTTTCTCATGTGAGATGTGGCAAAACAAAGTTTTCATTAGCCTAGGTTACAGTATATTTACATTGATTTAGGATTTTATAGTACTACATCTCTCTTGAGTCCTCAAGAGTCCTCAATTTGGCCAAGTATCAACAACAAAAGTCCCATGATGCATTCTGATGTACAAGCCCTATACACTATAGTAACAAAACAAGGTTTTGGCTGATGCATGTTGTTTCACCATCAGTTCATTTTTTTACACTTTCTGAATGTCTTCCTCTGTTTCTCTCCGTCTCCTCCAGCGACGTCTTCAGAGCCAGGGACTTCGTGCCCCACTTCGGTAAGATGCTGGAGAACATCTTCCTGCCCGTGTTCGAGGCCACCATCGACCCCCACTCCAACCCCGAGCTCAGCCTCTTCCTCCAGCACGTGAGTGGGGATGCAAACCCCCTAAACACTATAAGGCTTGTACATCAGAATGCATCATGGGATTTTTTGTTGCCGATACTCCTAGCCATATTGAGAGGACTCCAGAGAGTTGTAGTTCTGTAAAATCCTAAATCAATGTAAATATACCGTAACCTAGGCTAATGAAAACTTTGTTTTGCCGGCTGTGGCAGTTTCTCTGCTTACTCTGGCCACCAGAGGTCGCTTGTGTGCAAAGTCACATAGTGGGGAGACTGGGGTTCGAACCCAGGACCTTTGGGCGTGGAGTCTGTAATGCCCTGGTTCTGGTGGTCTCCTAGGTGACGGGCTTCGACAGCGTGGACGATGAGTCCAAGCACAGCGGTCACATGTTCTGCACCAAGAGCCCCAAACCAGAGGAGTGGGACATCACCAAGAACCCCTCGTACACCTACTACATCTACTACATGTATGCCAACATCACCATGCTCAACCAGCTACGCCGGTGAGGACCCCCCGTCTCCATTCTGATCTAGTGGTTAAATAGGTGGGGCCATTGTCTCATCGACCAGAGGGTCGTTGGATAAGTTCGGATAAGTGTGTGGTTGTGGTATCCTCGAGTGTCCGGAGTGACCGATTCACATTCGATTTTTCAAAAATGAAATGTTCAATACAATAGATTATTAAAAAAAAGATGATGAGGAGGAGAGTTAGAAAAATAACCAGAAAGTGGTGATTTCATTCACATCTCATTCATATTGTTTGTACACAAAACATACCTGCTCAACGGACGAAGAGTAACAATAAGATAAGGCTTTGTTATTTCATCTTCACTTATAACAGCACAACACATTATAACTTCATAACTTTGCTCTAGCAACACCTGCAAGTGCTTTCCTCAATCACATCAGAGGGTAGATTTTGACATGGCGTGTAATGGCTCATCAACATCACACATAGAGTACAGTGTGTGTTCAGCCTCCACTGTATCACGGGTCCAGTATGTTTACAATGGACCCAGTGTACTGGGACTGACTACTGTATAGCAGTAGTCCTGCTCTGACGTGTGTGTGTGTGTGTGTGTGTGTGTGTGTGTGTGTGTGTGTGTGTGTGTGTGTGTGTGTATTGCAGCGAGCGGGGGATGAACACGTTCCTGTTCAGACCTCACTGTGGCGAGGCGGGAGCCGTCACCCATCTGCTCGCCTCCTTCATGACCGCTGACAACATCTCCCACGGCCTCAACCTCAAGAAGGTCTGACCTCCATTAGTCTCCACTAATGGCCTGACACACACACACACACACACAAGCTGTGCACGTTTATCCTAACCCCGACCCCTGACCTTTAACCCTGCTCCTGCAGAGTCCTGTGCTGCAGTACCTGTACTTCCTGGGTCAGATTCCCATCGCCATGTCACCCCTCAGCAACAACAGCCTGTTCCTGGAGTACGCCAAGAACCCCCTCCTGGAGTTCCACAAGAAGGGCCTGGTGGTCTCACTGTCCACTGACGATCCCATGCAGTTCCACTACACCAAGGTCAGAGGTCAACACGTTGTCGTGTGCAAGGGGGTCCCTCTCGCGGACAATAGAGATGTGTGCTTTAGCAGATAGTTAGATTATTTAGCAGACACTGTTATCCGAAGTGATTTACAGTGGATTTTATTTGAGATGCATGTCACTAAGGAGCAGTTTGAATGGTCTCACATCAAGCCCCTCTCTCCGAACACGACCAAGCGCCAGACGGTTTGTTACACAGGACCGTCTGGGAAGTTGTCCGTGGAAAGTGTTTGGAAAGGGGCGGGCACTTTCAAAAAATACTTGGCAGGTGATTGGATGAACCATCTGTCTATCACCTTCTATTACAGGCTAACTTCAACCAATCAGATCAACGAACCAAATGATGTAGTAGGAGAGCAAAAACATCTTCTCCTTCGAGAAAAGCCTTCAGTGCCGTTATTTGCTCTTCTTTCAATGAAGAGATACTCTCCAGTTCAGATATAACTGATGCTATAGCAGACAGACAGACAGCCAGACATAGTACACAGTACACATACAGTACAGTACAGCATAACTTACAGAAATACACACAATGAGGAAAAAAGAAAAAAATATATAAAATACATAATACTATATCATAACTATACTATACAATACCATAACTACTATACTTTATAAAAAATAGAATAAAAATATAATTGTAACTTGAAAGGCAAGATATTGCTATTTATGTGCAAATTAAATATAAAATGTGGATTGTGCATTGCCACTCAAAGGAGAATATTTAGGGAAGATGTTGGTTGGGTTAAACTGTGTGTGTGTGTGTGTGTGTGTGTGTGTGTGTGTGTGTGTGTGTGTGTGTGTGTGTGTGTGTGTGTGTGTGTGTGTGTGTGTGTGTGCACGCAGATGTGCAAACAATGTTAGAAGTTGCAACTTGAGTTTTCAGACCTAAAAATGGGGCCAGAAAAATGCTTGGTGCCATTTCCTCTGGCTTTGAGTGAGTTCAGTTTATACAGAGGATCTGTGTCTGTGTTTGGAGGGAGTCTGACCTCTGACCTCTGTGTGTCTCCCTAGGAGCCCCTGATGGAGGAGTACGCCATCGCAGCCCAGGTCTTCAAACTCAGCACCTGTGACATGTGTGAGATCTCCCGAAGCAGCATTCTGCAGAGCGCCCTGTCGGATGAGGTGAACATTGTTCATCATACCGTAAACATATCATATAGTTATCTATCATTACTAGACACCTTCCTGTCATACTGTAAACACATCATATAGTTATCTATTATTACTAGACACCTTCCTGTCATACTGTAAACATATCATATAGTTATTACTAGACACCTTCCTGTAATACTGTAAACATATCATATAGTTATTACTAGACACCTTCCTGTCATACCATAAACACATCATATAGTTATTTATTATTAATAGACACCTTCCTGTCATACCGTAAACATATCATATAGTTATCTATTTCTTTCCTGTCATACCGTAAACCGTATCATATAGTTGGTTAGCTATTATCATTAGCGTAGTTTCAAAGTATGTTTATTGTCACATTATGCACCATGGACAAGGATGGCGAGTGTAAACAAGACAATAGGAAAGAATAAATAAGAAGAAGAAATGTAATAAATAATAAGCAAAAATATAACAATTTAAGAAGGTTAATCTTAAAATAATGCAAAATGAATGAATCAAATATTTTTTCCATGTAAAAGAAATGAATCCGATTGCTCTTAAAGATCAGGTTACATATTAACAGAATGATACTGTTCCTGGTCCTTATCTTAAGTTGAGTGTTGGGTAACTCAAGGGGACATTAGGGGACATGGAGCACTGTGGTCACCGAATGTTTTCTAACGTTTTGTCTCGTGATGTTTCATGGCGCCAGGAGAAGATTCACTTCCTGGGAGATCACTACCTGAAGGAGGGTCCCGAGGGCAACGACATCCGCAAGACCAACGTGGCCCAGATCCGCATGGCGTACCGTTACGAGACGCTCTGCTACGAGCTGAACCTGATCAAGGAGGGCCTCAAGGCCGAGTAAACGCACACACACTTCAAACTCAATACACTCTTTAAAGCTCCTCTTCACAAGACGAGCTGGAGTTTGTTGTTTGCAGTGGACCGGATAATAAGTCAGACCAACGCATGGCCATTGGAAAACACCCTACCGTATACGGTGGAGAGAAACGTTAATATTAATACTGAGACATTAATATTATCTTGTTACAAAGCTGCCATATGGAAGAACAATGTATACGAATGTCAACAATAAAGGACATTTTCCAATAAAAAACTAATGGGACTAATGTTTTCAATTTTTATTTCATTGTATTCCCAATAAATGACAATCCCAGAAAATGACTTGTAATATAGCCTACTTATAATATAAAATGAAATGTAATATAGCCTACTTATAATAGACAATGACTTGTAATATAGCCAATAGAAAATTACTTGTTATATAACCTACTTATAATAGACAATGAAATGTAATATAGCCTACTTATAATAGAAAATGACTTGTTATATAACCTACTTATAATAGAAAATGACTAGAAATATAGCCTATATGTATAATAGAAAATGACTAGAAATATAGCCTACTTATAATAGAAAATGACTAATATAGCCTACTTATAATAGAAAATGACTAGAAATATAGCCTACTTATAATAGAAAATGACTAATATAGCCTACTTATAATAGAAAATGACTAGAAATATAGCCTACTTATAATAGAAAATGACTAGAAAGATAGCCTACTTATAATTTAATAAATACAATGACTTTTAATAACATAACTTGTAATACTTCATTCCAAGTCATTCCAAGCCCATACCAGGAATGACTTGTATTACAAGGTGTTGATCTGCTGTGTGTGTGTGTGTGTGTGTGTGTGTGTGTGTGTGTGTGTGTGTGTGTGTGTGTGTGTGTGTGTGTGTGTGTGTGTGTGTGTGGGGGATGAGGAGGAGGTGACAGGAGGAGGGCGGTGACGTCACCTCAACGTGGAGGAGGATTCCCAGACTCCACTAGACTCTCACACCGCGGGTTCGGGCGAGGTCCTGGTCCTGGTCCTGGTCCTGCTTAGTGTCTCTCTCTCCTGGTCCGGGTCTCACCGCGTCTCTCACCGTCGGTCGGTCTCGACTCGGACGGACTTACAGTGTACTGTTGGAGATCAGGGGATAGGAGGGGGTCTGGACCAGGCTAGGGTCCGAGGCTAGCCGGGGGGAGCTAACGCTGCTCTGGACCCGGAGGTAAGGGGGCAACAGGGGGTCTGGACCAGGCTAGGGTCCGAGACTGACCGGGGGGAGCTAATGCTGCTCTGGACCCGGAGGTAAGGGGGTAACACAGGGTCTGGACCAGACTAGGGTCCGAGGCTAGCCGGGGGGAGCTAACGCTGCTCTGGGACCTGGGGACCCGGGGACCCGGGACGGGGTGCTGCTGAGGGTCTTCTTTGTCGCAACGACGAGATGTTGGAGGTATGTTGTGTACACTTTGATCTACACACACACACACACACACACACACACACACACACACACACTGCACTGTAACTTTTGAGTTAAGTTGGAGTTGTGTTAAAGGTCCGGTCCGTTGGTCCGTTGGTCCGTTTCTGGTTTTGTGTGATTTCTGCACTCTGCCATTCATTCACATTAAGTTGTGTCTTGGTGCTCATGTTGTCCAGAATGTGTTACTTTAACCATTCATCCATTCATCCAACAATGCTTGCAACACGTACTACTTTGTTAGAAATGGCCTGCCGGATTTAATTGCATTGTGCTGACAAAATCACAGACAGACAGACACACACACACACACACACACACACACTGGGCTTTTGGGTTTATTTAATTTAGGAATGAAGTAACTTAATTGCCTTTCAGTGTTTGAACAGTGAGTCTTATGACAGACTTCGACCAGGGAACCGGATTTTACATATTTTTTAAAAAAATAAAGCAAACAAGATGACTGAGTATAAGGAAATGTCAAGAACAGGGTGCAAAATTAACTTTTGTGTCCGTGCACTGGCCAAATGTCTGGTGAATATTCACTCAATAGATTACTATTGGGGTTTGGCTGCTGGTGATTGAAGCAAATACACCAGCAGCAGCCACTTGCATATTTAATGAATATTTAACCAGCATCTGGTGCTGGGAGTGAATCACACCCTTCACCTGCATGCCAGCATCACACTCTGCTTTTAGGAGGCGCATTAAAGTGTCATGTCTTCTCCATTTCAGCAGAAGGATGACCTACAGTTTGGTGTCCTTATGATATATATATATATATATATATATATATATATATATATATATTATACCATAGTACATGTAGCTGTCGCTGTTGTGCTGCGCGCCACCACCTCAGGACAAGTTGTGTCTTGCAGCAATTCTTGAGTTGGGCGTTTCAGGGGGGTAATGAAGGTTTAAATTATCCCTGAGCTGATGACGGGTAACGGCAGATGTATACACGGTCTGGTTTCTACAACCGTGACTCACAGGCTTTCACTGAAAGGTTGTATTACTAAGGGTGTTGTTGCGGAGACAACCTAGACCTGTCCTGTGTTGTTGTCGGTGGTTTTAAAATGTGGTTTGTCATCCAGTCTGTTCACAAACTGCCTGGCTGTCATTGAAGGAGTGGAAACCGACAGTTTGAAAGGGTGTGAATGAGTGTAAATAATAACAGCAGGTATAATGCTGCTCGCATTTCGCCTAAACATAGCTTAGTTAGCATAGTTTGTTGTCGCTTGGTGCAAATATCTGCACCATAATTATGGACAGATCTGCTGATCCCCCTTCCTGCATGTCAGGAAACGCATGTCGTGCCTTCCTCTGTGTAACATCACACACGCACACACACACACACACACACACACACACACACACACACACACACACACACTGGGCAGACAGTGGGTCAGTGTGTGGTAGTATTTTTATTGTATGGTTTATAAGTGAATGCGTGAGATGCTGACATTCCTCTCCAACATACGTTAGATTTAGGTCAGACCAAACAAAAGACTGTTACTATTAGTCCCAGGCCAGGCTGGCCTGGTCTGACTGTGGGTGGGGGGTTCGAATCTCTCCCTCCACCGCGCTGAACGGCTCAGCAGGAATACTTGGCCCACGAATCCTTTTTTTCCCACGTCTCCCGTTTAGCTAAATGCTTTCAGCTTTTTCCGACGTAACTTGCAACGTGTCCAAGAGGTTTTCTTCCAGCGAACTATGAGCCAGAGAGAGAGAGAAAGAGAGAGAGGGGGGTGGGGGTGGGGGTGGGGGGGGGAATGAACTGCCAATAATAATCCAGAGCAGGAACAGTGTTTGTCTCCCAGCCGTTAGCTTGTGGGTTCAATCGCCAACATCTGCATGTCACAGACACCCTTGAGCAAAGTTAGAACCGTCTCCTTAATGACTGTTATTGGTGTTGAGCAGGGGCAACATTCCTGGGGGAGTGACCTGACTTTGTGGATGAAGTGACCTTCGCTGGCCGGTTCTTTAACACGGTCGGCTCAGAGTTAACATATATGGGTTTATGTCATTGGAAGACCCCCCACTCCCGACCCGATTGGTACCCCCCAATGTGTGACTCGCTATTTTGCCCCTGGTGTTGATGCTGTGATATATACTTTATCATATTTAACTACTTATATCTAAGCTGTTTGTCTCCCAGCTGAACGGTTGTGGGTTCAATCCCCAACGTCTGCACATCACCAACACCCTTGAGCAAAGTCAGAACCGTCTCCTTAATGACTCAATGAATGTTGTCGGCGTTGATGCGACACGGGTGTCAATATATTCTATATCATCATGTTTTGCATATACAGACATGACTCATTGTCATGTTATGACAAGTCACTGTCCTTACATGGTATATGCAGGTGTTGAAACATGACCACAAGTAATTCTGTTAGAGTTACTGTTTCAAACTCGACAGCCAAACTACACTACAACCTTTTATTTACATACACCGGCCTAAATGTGAATATTTTATAAATAAAGTGGATTGTCATTTACTGACGTTTAGTGGTTGACCAGAACGGAGGGGCTTCCCCTAAACCTCGTCACACATCAAGATGGTTCTAACTTTAGTCCTCTCAAGTCTGAATGCTGGGAGCGCAGCGCTTTTATTGTGGAGTATCGCTCAGAACATACCAGACATATTGTGCTTCTAAAAGCCACAGGGAAATTGAGTTTAAGAAATGCTATTTAGGAGGGGAAAAATAATTGGTGTGTGCGTGTGTGTGTGTGTGTGTGTGCGTGTGTGCATCATGTACACAAATATCTTGGGTGTAAAAGAACGCTTTAAGAGAAAAGATTTAATTAGATAAAATATGTGTTGATGTCTGACCTGTTATTTCCTAGCTAATGTCCAGCTGTGTAGCTAGCTAACTCCACGGCGCAGTGTAGCTTAGCAGTGTTCGCTACAGGGGATTCCCCCCCCCCCCCCTTGTCTGGAGAGGATGCGGTGATTAAACAACAAGCTGGTTCTGTCTGTCGTGTGTATCCGAGTGGGCCCGACTTTGTCCTGTACCTTCCTGAGCTCTTTAAGGTCTCAGTCTGCTTTTAACTACATCCTACTGCTTAGCACGACATCCTACTGCTTAGCACTACATCCTACTGCTTAGAACTACATCCTACTGCTTAGCACTACATCCTACTGCTTAGCACTACATCCTACTGCTTAGCATCACATACTACTGCTTAGCACTACATCCTACTGCTTAGAACTACATCCTACTGCTTAGCACTACATCCTACTGCTTAGCATCACATCCTACTGCTTAGAACTACATCCTACTGCTTAGAACTACATCCTACTACTTAGAACTACATCCTACTGCTTCGCACTACATCCTACTGCTTAGCACTACATCCTACTGCTTAGAACTACATCCTACTGCTTAGCACTACATCCTACTGCTTAGCACTACATCCTACTGCTTAGAACTACATCCTACTGCTTATCACTACATCCTACTGCTTAGAACTACAGCCTACTGCTTATCACGACATCCTACTGCTTCACACTACATCCTACTGCTTAGCACTACATCCTACTGCTTAGCACCACATCCTACTGCTTAGCACCACATCCTACTGCTTAGCACTACATCCTACTGCTTAGCACCACATCCTACTGCTTAGCACTACATCCTACTGCTTAGCACCACATCCTACTGCTTAGAACTACATCCTACTGTTTAGAACTACATCCTACTGCTTAGAACTACATCCTACTGTTTAGAACTACATCCTACTGCTTAGAACTACATCCTACTGCTTAGCACTACATCCTACTGCTTAGAACTACATCCTACTGCTTAGAACTACATCCTACTGTTTAGAACTACATCCTACTGCTTAGAACTACATCCTACTGCTTAGCACTACATCCTACTGCTTAGCACTACATCCTACTGCTTATCACTACATCCTACTGCTTATCACGACATCCTACTGCTTCACACTACATCCTACTGCTTAGCACCACATCCTACTGCTTAGCACCACATCCTACTGCTTAGAACTACATCCTACTGCTTGTAACTACATCCTACTGCTTGTAACTACATCCTACTGCTTAGCACTACATCCTACTGCTTAGCACTACATCCTACTGCTTAGCACCACATCCTACTGCTTAGCACTACATATCCCTGCTGTGTCCCTTTCTGCTCGGAGGTGGGGAAACGCGTCACTGCTGGTGGGAAGTTTGAAGTCAGAAAAACTTCAAACATGGAGTTGTTTCAATATCCTTGTTAATGGCGACTGTTAATATTCCGATGTAATTCTAATTCATTTTTTGACTCGGATGTTGGAAATCCCCAGTTTCGGTGTCATAAATGATGACACCATTCTTGAACATGTCAGAGTAGCTCAGTGTAGCCCTGGGGTTGCAATGACTTTAATCCATTTCTTAGAAGTACATGCCAGTGCTTAGAATGACATCCCACCTCCGACTCACCTCCACGTGGCCTCATGGATTACATCACACCTGTGCTGTCGCGACTTGCTCCTTCACTGCGGTGTGACTGATGGTAACTCTTTGTGTCTTTTTACCTTCACAGGCTGTTGGTAAAAGGAGGAGGTGGGAGGGAAGGAACTTGCTAGTCTGTTAAACTACGAGACACGCCTGGCTCAATGAAAAAGACCTGCGTTGCTTTCAGCACATCACTCTCTCAAATAACCCCTCCATTCTGGATTAGCCAATAACGCAGGGCGTGGGCGGGTGCAGGGTCCTTTTTTATCACCTTTTGATTCGTCGAACCCTGAAGTTCAACCAATGGATGACTGATGAGGATGAACTGGCGGTCGGCCCCCTGCACAGCGCGCTGGCTCAGGGGCTGGAGCAGATAAGGAGAGGGGGGAGCAGGGTCGCTGGCATGCAGAAACAAGCTTCCCCGGCCTGGCAGGCCCAGCCCCACGGGAGAGCCCCCGCCGGAGAGCAAGGCATCAACATCCGGCAGAAGATCTCTCAGTGGGAGGACCGCAGTCGGACGGGCCAGCCTCACCCCCCAGCCGTCACCCGAACTCTGTCCGCAGATCTCCTTGGAAATGGATTATGTGGTGGTGGTGGGGTCGGTGCCCTACAAGAGCCCCAGAGGAAAACCACCCTTTGCAAAACCAAAAGCCTGGCCTTGGATTTCCGGGAAACCCAAGAACCGACAGGACTTAAACCGGTCGGTCGGAGGTCAGAACCCTTACAGGGTTACCACCCAAGAATATCCACCTCGATCCTGGACAAAAGGCTCTCACTCACCCCAGCTCTCCAGTCTTCCCCCAAGGTGGACCCCAAAATCGCAACCCCCTCAGGTAAACCGGCCATCCAGGCCGACGGCGTTCGGTACACCCCCAGCAGTGTAGTCCCCAAGCATGAGCGACCCCCCATGGACGACCCAGATGACAACATGCCCGCGGGGAACTTCTACACCTGCAGAGGGTTCTGGCGGAGGATGGAGGGGAACAAGCTGCTCTGGGAGAAGGGACTGGGCCCCTCGGAGCCACCCCAGCCACCGCCGCCCAAACCCCTGAGGACGTTCCAGTACACAGGGACCAGGGACCCCTCCACCCGCCTGGGCCAGGGGGGGGGCAGGTCGACCGGGACCATCTCGGACGCCAGGGGCGGTAGGATAGCCCGGCCTCCAAACGTCCCACCACCGCCCTGTCCTGTTGACAAGACCAACGGGCTCTCCCGGCACAAGAAGAACAGGTGAGCCTGGATCACTAGTCATTTAGCAGATTAGATGGGAGTTATTGAAGTGCTTTTATACTCTTTTATACTCTTACTCTTTTGGTTGCGTTGTTGCGTAGCAGTTCATTAAGAAGTCCATTCACTTCCAGAAGCGTCTAGAGATGAATGCAGTAAACTTGATCTACGCAGAAAATCTGCTTAGCTGTGCAGTATAAACCAGGACTGTGAACGTTTTGTGAAACCAGTATGTACCAGGCGTAATGCCCATAAATATTTGCCCAAGAAGTACTTTCTTTGACATTTGTCATAATTTAGTTTTTTTCTCTCTCTATTTGTTAGGAGCAATGGCTAAGGCTGATAAAATTGGTCACATCTGTTTCTGGAATCTGATACATGCGTTGGAGAGTTACAGCTTTTAACTGCTAATAGGAACATGACACATTCTTATACAAGGCTTATACAAAACCTTCTGGTTCTAGTGGTGCTAGTGGAGCTAGAACTAGGGAACAAGGGTGCTTGTGGAGCTAGAACTAGGGAACAAGGGTGCTAGTGGAGCTAGAACTAGGGAACAAGGGTGCTTGTGGAGCTAGAACTAGGGAACAAGGGTGCTAGTGGAGCTAGAACTAGGGAACAAGGGTACTAGTGGAGCTAGAACTAGGGAACAAGGGTGCTAGTGGAGCTAGAACTAGGGAACAAGGGTGCTAGTGGAGCTAGAACTAGGGAACAAGGGTGCTAGTGGAGATAGTGTCTGGATGTTGGCGTGATGATGTCATATCTTCGGTGGCCTAGTTTCTCCACCCATGGGGAGCTGAGCTGCAGCCACACACACATTAACTCATTCAGTGGCTCCGCTCAACTTGTTAACCAAGACGCCCCATTGGTCAACACCTCACTATACTGAAGTGTAACCGCTGGCCAATCACAGAATGACAAAACAATAAAAGTGACTTATTGGCTGCCGTGACCAGATATGTGGTCTCTGCCTGGTAATGTATTAGTTATGGTTCTCAATGCAGGCTGTATAATGGAGATGTATATGAATGTCCTGCAAGTCACTTTGGATAAAAGCGTCCATAAAACAATTTGATGGTGATCATGGAGGTCGTAGTCAATTCAATCGATTTTTAATCATCACCTGTGCAGGAAGTCCTTTGAGTACGAGGATGCGTCGCGGATGACTGTGAAGCAAGGCGCGGCGGGAGATGGCGAGGGCCTCTACCACGCCTACTCGGATGACAACATCTACGAGGACATCGTCTGTAAGTCCCCTGAACGCGGCGTGGCGTTGCTTGACGAAAACCTCAGACGGATCTCGTCTTCGTGGCCATCGGTTCTTCTGATAGAAGATGGGTCGTTGGCGAAGCGGACCTCCATCTGTAATGTTTTATTGTAATGGCTATTGAGACTCCAGTGGAACCACTTAAGAGTTGTGCATTAGCACTGAAGATCAATGTAGATATTTTGACTTCCTAAGACCTGTCTGGGATGAGGATCTAATGATTACTAATGGCAGCACTCATTCCTTCCACAGCACTCATTTATTGCACAGACGGGCAGTTTTGTGAATCATGAGTTGACATATTGACGATACTTTGCAGAAATAGGAATATGATTACACGCAGCCTGCCGTTCACTTTAGAACTAGTGCAGTGCCTGTTCGGAACGGGCCGATTGCTTGGCCTCCGGTACCACTGCTGCTTGCAGCTTTCTGGAGAACTGCTCATCCAAACGACTTCACACTCGACACCGAGCTTGCTCGGGTCCTTAGCGATACGCCCGCCGAGTGTGAAGTCGATCGGATCTCAACGGTTGTCGAGAAAATCGAAGGACAGACATACAGACATACAGAGACTTTCCATTTTAGATATATATACCTGTTGCTTTGTGTGGCTCCTTTGTCAGTCCTAGTAATTTTTAGCCTGGTTAGCCTGAGGGACGTCCATCCATTTTGTCTTTAGCTTTGTTGCCGTCTTCTTCTTGTTGCTGATTGGCTGCTGACCCCGGGGATGGGGTTATCTTTATGTGATACTGTGCCACAGCTGTTACCTAACCTCTGACCCCTCCCCTCCCTCCCCCCAGGTGAGGGCCCCGGCGAGAGCCCCTACGAGGACATCAAACTGTCCCCCATGTGCCTCCCCCTCGGCAGGGCCCGACCCCGGCCCTCCACCGTCTCCCACAAGGGAAACCTCCAGGGTCCAAAGGTATGGAAGGAATAGGGGGGGGTGCTGTGGGCTAAATACTCTGGATGATGTGATTGGGTGGTGGACGTCTCGATAGAGATGTACTTTATTGTTACCAGATGGTACATGTGGTGTCGCAGCCGAAGTACAGGACAGGGTATTATGAGAATATGCAAAGAAGTAAAAAAAAAAAGCCTTTATTGTATTCCTATCCATCCCTGGAAGGAGGGTGTGTTCTTTTGTTATCTTTATTTTTATTTGTATTCTTATTATGTTGGTTTGGTTCTGTCTCTAGGACACCTGAATATCCCTCTGGGATATAGAACTAGAACTAGATAAATAAAGGTTGATCTTATCTTATCTTAGAGTTAATTGTGACACAAGGCTAATTAAAAACCAACTGGTTTTGACTGGTTAGGCGTCCTCCACCAAGCCCCACACCCTGAAGGACTTCCCAGGCGGGCCAGGGAGGAAGGGGTCCGGGCAAACCATGCCCCCCAACGTCTCAGTGCTGCTGGACACCCCCAAACCAGGCCCCCCCCGGAGCTCTACCTCCCAGAGGGCACCCAAGCAGCCCCAACCCCAGGCTCAGGTAAGCCCCACCAGGATCCTCTACACCTGGGTCTAAAACCCTCTAGTCCTGGGTCTAAAACCCTCTAGACCTAGACCCTCAACCCTTTAGACCTGGGTCCAAACCCTCTAGACCTGGGACTAAACCCTCTAGACCTGGGACTTAACCCTCTAGACCTGGGACTAATCCCTCTAGACCTGGGTCTTAACCCTCTAGCCTTGGGACTAAACCCTTTAGACCTGGGACTAAACCCACTAGTCCTGGGTCTAAACCCACTAGTCCTGGGTCTAAACCCACTAGTCCTGGGACTGAACCCTCTACACTTGGGACTAAACCCTCTAGACCTGGGACTAAACCCTTAAGACCTGGGTCTCAAACCTCTAGACCCTTAATCCTCTAGACCTGGGTCTAAACCCTCTACACCTGAGACTAAAACCGTCTCCATCTGGACCTTAGCAGCCTACAGCTGTTCTTGTAGCGCAGCTACAAACTGGTTTTTAAAAATAGAGAGATAGACTAGGAATCATCCGATTGGCAGAGAGAGAGGGGGGTGTGTGCCAATAACAACAGGAAGTAGCGGGGAGTAGCGGCCATATGCAGTATGAAGATAAAAGAAAGGGTGAGAAAGTAAAAGTGAGGATATAGTAGTGCTTGGAGAAATTGTCAAGCGTGAGTTGAAATTCTGGCAGGGTCTTCCACCATGGTGAAGAAGGGCTTTGGACTCAAGGTAAAGTTTCTGAAGTTACAGAGCAACGTGGCTTTTACTATGGCAGTGTGTTTTAATGTGAGGTTTGTAAACCTCCTTACACAGAGTAATTACCTGTAATTACACGCAGTAATTTTGAGGTACTTTGTCTTTCAAATAGTTTCTTGATTTGGTAATTTGATGATAAACATAGAAACCTCTCTGAAGAAAACGCAGGTAAAGCCTCATAAAATGACAATGAGAGTATTTGTGTTGAGGGGAAAGTCAGACAGAAATAGACAATAATGGCGTTATTACAGTGTCTGTGTGCCTAGGAGACCTGAGTCTCTGTTTCAGCTTCCTTTAGTGCATCCGTGGTGTTCATCTACTTCCTCAATCCGAACTGTCCTATCAACCTACTTTCTGTCTAGTACAGAGTGGTGGTCACATGACCCACGACCACTGACCAGTATCAAGCCTTCATCAAACAGCCTCCTTGTGATGCAGAGAATGAGAGAGGAATGCTGGAATGTGCTGCTGGACATTCATCTAATATCATGATGCCCACTGAAGAGCTCTTGAACGTAGCGTTGCGCCATGCAGTTTATTATAACCATAATTCTGGGGAATGGCCCAGCCCTACTTTAACCTTGTTTACTGTGGCACCGGGATTCTTGACGTGTGTGTGTGTGTGTGTGTGTGTGTGTGTGTGTGTGTGTGTGTGTGTGTGTGTGTGTGTGTGTGTGTGTGTGTGTGTGTGTGTGTGTGTGTGTGTGTGTGTGTGTGCGTGCGTGCGTGCGCCCGCCCGTGTGTGTTTAGTGATTGATCCATTTTGTGTGTGATTCTCTGTGATGCAGTACATCAGCAAGATCGAGACGATCTTCGACGCCAAGCGAGGGAGGAAGAGGGTGAAGAACCAGGGAAACGCTGTGCGAGGTAACGCACGCACACGCACGCACACTAATTTGAGGCTCATGGTGGACTTGCCCTTGGCCAACTGCCAGTCAACCACCAACCTCAGACTGGTCAACAATGACCAACTGTGTTGTAACTTCTCTCTCTCTGTCTCTGTCTGCCTGTCTGTCTCTGTCTCCCTCTCTCTCCCTCTACCCAGAGGAGACCAGTGGAACAGAGAGTGACCCAGAAGACTCCTCTAAAGGTACACTGCTCTAGGACTGCTCTGTTCTTTAAGGTCAAAGGATTTGAACAAACTCTTCCCCTGTGAAATGTGACCATGCATGTTTTGTTGTGGGTTCAGACTCCAAGAGAACGGTGTACGTCCAGTCCACGCTGAAACGCCGGCCCGGGTACCGGACCCTGGAGCGGGACCTGATCCAGCACCAGCAGCAGCAGCTGTTCCAGATCTTTGTGGTGGTGTCGCTCAGAAAGGGCTCCTCCGGAAACAGCTACTCCCCAGAAATCACCCAACAGTTCCCCAAGATGGTACACGTTATTTTCATAGTCCATTAATCCTCGAATATTAGAATATTCTTCGATTAATCAATTAATCATTTAGTCTAGAAAATGTCATAAATAATAGCAAAAGCCATCACAAGAACATTTCTGAAGCATCAAGTCATTTCAATCGATGACTTTTCTGTAACTCGATTAATCGACTAATCGTTGCAGCCCTAGTACACACACTCCCAGACAGACATACAAGCACATACACATTGAATGAATGAAAAAAAACTAAAATACGTTTCCATTGAGTACTATTCCACTCCACTACGGGATGTCTGCTTTCCCTGGATTAGTTTTTTAGTTTTCATCCTCATCCTATACAGCATGAATATGAACGGGTGAGTTTGGGACTAGTTTGACAGGAAATGAGTCAGTAATATCATGACATGTTGATTAAATGCGTCATTTGGTGTCTAGTCTTTAGTTTTTCGGACATTTGCTTTTAAAATGGATTCTAATTGGTATTTAGTGTGTAGAAATAAAATTGGCAGTTGGTTGTCAATACAGCAGTAGCTTGTGTAGAGGATTGTTTTGTCTAATGTCACATTTACATTCTGCTTTTGAAAATGGTATCATTTTTATTCTTGGTGCTGTACTTCTGCTTTGACATCCACATTTCCTGTCTGGGATTAAATAAAGCACATCTTATCTTGACACATAACTATTCATAGTCAAGTGTTGCATACTACTTCCAGTAACGCTCTGTCTGTGATGTGTTCCAGTTTGAGAAGCCATCACACCACTCCAAGGAGGCTGAGGACAGGCTCAAGGTCATCCCTCGCTTCTGCTTCCCAGACGCCCTGGACTGGAAGCCGTCTGCGGACATGTCCAGGTACCCCGGACCCGCCAACTCGAGGGGTTGCCAGTTCAAAAGATTTTATTGATTTATTGTGATTTTATTTCTCCCGCTGAAAAAAATAGTCTGTTATGGTTTTATGGTTGGAAATAGCGTCCATAGCAACGGTCTGTTATTCATAGCAGCGGTCTGCTGTTCTGCAGACCGTAATCGACCAATCAAAATCGAGTATTCAACAAAGCTGTGTAATTAATAAAGTTAAATGTAAAGACAAACTTTTAAGACATTTAGTCATTTAGCTTCACTTCTGTCCAAAGCGACTTGCGGTGAACACAGATCAAGTCATTAAGAAGAAGGTAGGGCTTAAGGCTATGGACATTGGGGATCAAACCCAGTACACTCTCCTACTGTACCACAGAGTACTGTGTCAATGCTGTCCATTTAGCAGCTATGTACACAAACTGGCCACAGATGGGGTCTGGGAAATGAGCGTGTTTGTAATAGTGGTAACTGGGTAGTGGAGGTGGAGGACTGTGAGGAGGTCTGTGTTCCCTGTGAGTCAATCATTGTAATGAACATGATGTCCCCAGTTTACCAGCATATCACTGCCACGCTGCGTCTTAGTCAACGAAAATAAATAATGCTGAAATGTACTTTTGGGAACAATACACCTGTATTGGGTTACTGAAGGACTGGAGTACCCTATGTTTAGATGCACTTCAGATAATGATTATTATTATTATAATACCTGCAAATAGCACAGAGGCATCAGTCAAATTAGATCAACATGAACAAATAGATGGAGTGTAAATGTATCTTGACCATGTCTCTCTCTCTCTCTCTCTCTCTCTCTCTCTCTCTCTCTCTCTCTCTCTCTCTAGTGAGACCTTCTCCTTTGTTTTGACGGGGGAGGATGGCAGCCGTTGGTTCTGCTACTGTCGCAAGATTCTGGTGAGTTTGTAGTGTGTGACACTATCGTGTGTGTGTGTGTGTATGGGACTGGTTTGTGTGTTGTGCATAAGAGAGAGTGTTGTGTGTTAGTGTGGTTTGTGTGCGAGTCTTTCTAGTATAGTTTGTGTGCGTAGTTGTGTGTGTGTGTGAGAAAGTATTGTTAGTCTGTGTGTGTGTGTGTGTGTGTGTGTGTGAGAGCGAGCTTTGTTTGCGTGTTGTGGTTTGCATGCAGCATAGAGATTACTCAACATCCCAGGAGGCAGAACGTAGCGTGATTCACCAAGTGTTTAACCCGCTCTCTTAGTCCATGACTGAAACACCCAGGAATGTTTCTGCCTCTGCCCCGACATCTGCCACCGGGACGGCCCCCTGGGCCTATCGCTAACCCTAGACCTAGCCCGAGACCTAGACCTAACCCTATACCTAGATCTAACCCTAGACCTAACCCCAGACCTAGACCTAACCCTAAACCTAGACTTAACCCTAGACTTAACCCTAGACTTAACCCTACATCTGCCACCAGATGCACCCAAACCCTGGACATATCGCTTACCCTAGACCTAACACCAGACCTAGACATAAGCCTAGACCTAACCCCAGACCTAGACCTAACCCCAGACCTAGACATAAGCCTAGACCTAAACCTAACCCTAGACTTAACCTAACCGTACATCTGCCACCAGACGGCCCCAGACCCTGGACCTATCGCTTACTCTAAACCTAACCCTTCACCTAACTCTATCCTTGACCCTACCCCTAGACCTAACCCTAGACAGCCCTTAACCCTTGACCCCCAGCCCTTACACTAATTGCTATTAAAAATAAAGATTATTGCTATCCAAGTAGGGCTGCAATGATTAGGTGATTCATCGATTAGTCGATCAACAGAAAATGAATCGAATACAATTTTTATAATCGATTAATCGTTTAGGTCATTACAAATTCCAAACATTTGCTGCTTAATGCTTCAGAAATTCAAATGTTTGGTCATCATTATAATTATCATTATAACATGAATACTTTAGTGTTTCTGGCTGCTTGTCAGATAAAGCAAGCAAATTGAAGACATCACTTTGGACTCGCATTTGCTATTATTTATGACATCTTCTAGACTAATGATTCATCGAAAAAAGTATCATTCAATTAATTGACTTTGAAAATAATTGTTAGTTGCAGCCCTATATCCAAATAAGGTTGATTATGTTTTATGTAGGTTTATTATTATTATTTTATTTATTTGACAGTTGGAAGTGTCTTTGATTAAAAGCGCGGTCTGCTGTTCACGCCTCACATTGATTAATGTGTTTAGTTTCTCTGTTGCAACACGCTGGTCTGCTTCGTCTCTGTTGAAAAATCCTGTTTTACAAGATCCTGTTACCAGATCGCATGTGTGCCGACGTCACAGCCCTGTACTCCACTGTGAGCTAACAGTGCTAAACTAACACACTGACTTCCACTCTGAGCTTAGCCCAGTGCTAACCGTGCTAAGATAGCATGCTCCTCCTGAGCGTTTAGCAGATGCTGTTATCGGGCTTGTACATCGTGATGTCACCGCACAATTTTAGAAGCATAGAAGCATTGTAATGTTAGCATTGTGTTGGTAGTCATAGTTTCTTGGTAATTGTTTAGCAATTAATCGTAAAATGATTTGTCATTATGGGAAGACATTGTTATGTTTGAAACGGCCACAGTGTTTCTCATGTGAGACGTGTCAAAACATAGATTGGTTACGGTATATCTACTTCATTACGGAGACTTTGGGCTACAAGGCGAAGCCCCTCACCACCAGACTAAGCTCCTCTGTGTGTTGCAGCCCAGTGGGAAAGGCAAGAGGCTCCCGGAGGTCCACTGCATGGTCAGCCAGGTGGGCTGCTTCAACCTGTTCGCTAAGGTAAGGACCCTTTACCCAGAACCCGGCCTACTGACCAAACACACAGCACCTGGCTGATTGACCAATCACATGGAACCGGTCTTATTGACCAATCACATGACTGATTCCACTGACCGATCACAAAGCACCGGTCTTATTGACCAATCATACAGCACCTAGCCAACTGACTAATAACAGAACACCTGTCTCATTGACCCAATCACACGATACCTGAATGAAACCGGTGAAGCTGAGTTGCGATTGGCTGAGCTCCAGCTGTAATCCCCAGTTGAACAGGTAGGAGAGGTCACGCCCTCAGAGCTATTGTGTCTGAAATGTTTGGAGAGACCAGGGATGAGAAAATGTAATTACTCTCTCCATCGAGGAGGGGTTGAATCGAACAGGTTTTCCCCAACACACAATACACACACAATAGGTGCACCTTGCCTTTCCTTTTCAACTCCCATCTAAGGGCCACGCCACTCATTCATCAAGGTGTGTGTGTGTGTGTGTGTGTGTGTGTGTGTGTGTGTGTGTGTGTGTGTGTGTGTGTGTGTGTGTGTGTGTGTGTGTGTGTGTGTGTGTGTGTGTGTGTGTGTGTGTGTGCGTGTGTGTGTGTGTAGATCCTGGAGGAGGTAGAGAGGAGGAGGGAGATCTGTCCAGCTCTCGTTCACCCCTTCATGCGTAGTGTGATGGAGGCACCGTTCCCAGCCCCCGGGCGCACGATCACCGTCAAGAGCTTCCTGCCCGGCTCAGGCAACGAGGTGAGCCTTACTGGGAGTTGTAGTTTAATTGCTTCCGTTGTAGAACTACACTTGCGTATCAACACACTCCGATACAGTGGGTGGCGGTATGCTCCTAGTTGGTTTGTGAGCCGCCAATAAACACAAAGAAGAAGAGTACACTTGAACCGTACTCCAGGCCACCTCTTCAGGTGGACTCGGGTACGGCACACTTTTGTTCACACTAATCCAACAAACTGGACTTTGGGGTCAAGTGTACTGGGATCCCGGGTCCCTGGTGTGAGTCAAGAAGTCAAGGAACCTACATTTAAAATAGAAACATTAACCATGGGGAGTGAAAGAAACGGTTGACTAAAAGGAAAGGGCTGCTCCTATTGGTTGTGGTCCCCAGGTGCTGACGCTGTGTCGGCCGGTGGACTCGAGGCTGGAGCACGTGGACTTCAGGACGCTGCTGCGGTGTCTGAGTGCGGAGCGTCTGCTGCAGGTCTTCAGCTCCCTGCTGCTGGAGCGCAGGGTCATCTTCATCGCTGACAAGCTGGGGTACGCAGCGCCGCCATGGGTCACTCGCAACGCCCCGCGCAAGCTTATTGGATCATTTTGAAATGTGTGTTGTTTAAGTGTGTTGTTGCGCTGTAGCTAACTAGCGTATCTTCTGTCCCTCCAGTGTGTTGTCGCGGTGTAGCTAACTAGCGTATCTTCTGTCCCTCCAGTGTGTTGTCGCAGTGTAGCCATGCAGTGCTGGCGCTGCTCTACCCCTTCATTTGGCAGCACACCTTCGTCCCGGTGCTTCCCGCTAGCATGCTGGACATCAGCTGCTCTCCCACCCCCTTCCTCATGGGGGCGCTGGCTCCCTGCCTGCCTCAGCTGCAGGAGCTGCCCATCGAGGAGGTCAGTTGCTCCTACAATGAGGAAATGTATCAATCAGATCAAACTTTTATTTATAGAGCGTTTTTTGTTTCAAAGCGGTAATACAAAGCGCTCCACAACAAGAACAAGAAATGTGTTTGCAGTTTGAGAGGTAAGAGTATTGATCGATGGTTAACAGTCGTTCAGGTTTCGTTAGATGTTAGTAGGGGTATGTGGATTTAATGTCTCTTATAACTTGAAAAGGCACGAGTACAACTGAAGTACAACTACCAGGTACACAACAGGTTAATGCACGCTGAAGTGTACCGTCTTTTCAAATAACCCCGCACCTTTGAGGACCAAAGCCGTGGGGTTATTTGAAAAGACGGTACAGCAACAGTGTCCTTATATTTGGTTGAATATAAATAGAAGCATGAATAGTAGAATTGTTTCTTGAAAAAAACACATCATTAAAGTATTTCTTCCTCTCCAGGTGCTCATTGTGGATCTGTGTGCAGACAAGTTTGTCGCTCAGGTGTGTATATGTGTGTGTGCACGTTTGTAAAGGAAAGGCAAGGTGCATAAATCACACCCACACACACACACCTAGCGCCTGTGTGTGTGGGGAATGACAGGTCTGTCAGCTAGAATCAATAGAGGCCAGAATGAAGCCCTTGTCTCAACCTGTCTTTTTTTTGTTTTCTGTTTTTACCCACAATGCACTTGAATATGACATTGCGTACTCGTTCATTGCCTCGGAAAATGTCACAACAATAGTGGTGGGGGGGTTGGCTATCTATAGTAAATATATAAATGTACGGTAATTTTTAACAGCAGCAAAACTGCTTCTATCTTTATTTCATCACTATGAAATAATATGAAATGTATTATACCGCTCAAACCTGATACAAAACCAAAATATTGATAATATTTTCCAGCCCTAATTGACAACTATGTAGTAAATGTCACCTGATCTAATGGTTACAAACCATTTGTCAAGTAATATCCGTTTCACTCAATCTCCCATGATGCACCAGCTTGGGGACGAGGACTGCATTCTACCCAGTAAGCTGCAGGCGGCGCTACAGCAGGTGCTGGAGGAGAGGGAGCTGATCCTGGGGGAGCAGGAGGAGAAGGGCAGCCCTGAAGGTCAGTCACCGTTCTGGGTCACATCTTTCCTTGCCGGGCCGCTGGCTTAATCCATCTTGCCAGGCTCCAAGTGATGTGCTTGTGTTAGGCTAGCGTGTTAGCATGTTACTTTGCTTGGTACCGGGTCAAACCTGATTTATGGGGACTTGGTAAGTATGTGTGTGTACTTAGTTGTGTGTGTTGTCTGGCCCACAATCCAGAAGCCAGTTGCCACTAGTTGTGACATGTTTTTTCTGGGTGCGCACACTATAATATCAACAGCCAAACACTTGAACATTGTCAATTCCCGAACTCCCGAACCGTTTTAATCAGATGTAGCACAAATAAAAGTGGCTCAGTAGCCCTGACCCTACGATACGAGGACGACGGTTACTGAGTGCTCATGTTTCCACGACTTGAACTCCTGTACTCCCGTCTGTAACACCAGAGAACAGCTGACTAACCCTAGTGTCCGTTCTGCCCGTCCGCCCCAGACCACAGCGAGGAGCTGAGCTCTCTGGTGTCGGAGGCCTTTGTGCGTCTCTTCGTGGAGCTGGTGGGCCACTACCCGCTGCACATGGCCGTGATGCCAAACGGCAGCCGGGAGCTGCAGCGCGACGGCTTCCGCAAGTCGCACCCGTCCCGCGGCGTGCGGCAGTTCCTGCAGCTCTTCATGGAGACGCAGATGTTTGCCGGCTTCATCCAGGACAAGGAGCTGCGCAAGGGGGGCGGCGCCGGGGGGAAAGGTGGGCGTGGCCAATGGTCCACCAATCACAGAGAGACAGATTGATGTTTAAGGATTGTAGTAATGTGACATCATGAATGCCTGCGTCTGGTTGCTTTTCACTCTGTCAGTCAGTATATTCATTAAATCTAGTTATAAGTATTAGGGCTGGAAATGTTTATTATAACCATAATGATGGGGAAATCTGTGATATGGATAAATATCATGATATGCTTATGAGTTTAAAATACCATTCCAAACAGTCTGACTGAGGGTCATTACATATATGGAGAGTATATGGAGATTTATAGTATGTTGTAAAAGTAGTTTGACGTTTCAAACCAATCGGTCTGTCTGAATGCTTCCTCACAAACTGTCCCTGTATTCACTACAAGTCTCTGGATAAAAATAAAGCGCCTCCTGAACTCCTCTCAGTTCTGCCCCCTAGAGGCGTACTACTTGTTGTGCACTCGCCATGAAGGCCAGCACCAGTCTAACATGCTGTAATACAACATGCACTTAAAAGGTTGCTCTTCTCCCTACTCCTATCACACACCCGTTCAACAAAGCTAACTGTTGAATCGAATGCTAATTGACTAATCAATCAAAAGCATGCCGTCAACAATCAAGTCTTAATGAATCCCATTATCTTTGTTCCCTCAGGTCTGTTTGAAGTGAGGGCAGCAGAGTATCTGGAGTCGTACCCGGAACCAACCGGTGTGAACCGGTTCCTTAAAGGACTCGGTGAGCGCTAGTCTCCACCTGGCTACTCTTTCAATGTTTAAGTCTAAAGTGTTTTATGGTCCAATGTGCAGTAAAATACTCACAACACGGCAAAGGTTGTCTGCGTCGTAAAGCACATAAGGCATGATACCAAAATTAAGTAATAATGAATAAATATAATGAATAAGTGATGCCACAAGATGACAATAGTATGTTTGATCTGCAACTACACTAATAAATATGAAAGGTAGCAAAGGTTTTACAAATATGAAACCTAAATGAACGTGTCGTTTGTGGTTGGTTCCCCGTCTAGGAAGCAAAATGAAGTTCCTTCAGATGAAGTGATCTAGGATCACACCTCCACGTCTCAGACCTGAGGAAGAGGAGCGCTGGTTCTCCACGTCTCAGACCTGAGGAAGAGGAGCGCTGGTTCTCCACGTCTCAGACCTGAGGAAGAGGAGCGCTGGTTCTCCACGTCTCAGAGACCTGAGGAAGAGGAGCGCTGGTTCTCCACGTCTCAGACCTGAGGAAGAGGAGCGCTGGTTCTCCACGTCTCAGAGACCTGAGGAAGAGGAGCGCTGGTTCTCCACGTCTCAGACCTGAGGAAGAGGAGCGCTGGTTCTCCACGTCTCAGACCTGAGGAAGAGGAGCGCTGGTTCTCCACGTCTCAGACCTGAGGAAGAGGAGCGCTGGTTCTCCACGTCTCAGACCTGAGGAAGAGGAGCGCTGGTTCTCCACGTCTCAGACCTGAGGAAGAGGAGCGCTGGTTCTCCACGTCTCAGACCTGAGGAAGAGGAGCGCTGGTTCTCCACGTCTCAGACCTGAGGAAGAGGAGCGCTGGTTCTCCACGTCTCAGACCTGAGGAAGAGGAGCGCTGGTTCTCCACGTCTCAGACCTGAGGAAGAGGAGCGCTGGTTCTCCACGTCTCAGACCTAAGGAAGAGGAGCACTGGATGAGGGTTGAAGTATTAATAGCAGCAGCAGTGTGTCCTACAGACCTTGGGCCTTAAACTACCTAGCGCTTTGGCTAACTATCGACCTAGCTAACTAGCAGTTTGGCTAACAGAGGGCTGAACTTAACTACAGCCAGAGATGCAAGTCAAGTCAGTGGAAGAAACCTGGAATATTTTAATGGGTGTTCTGTTTTGTTTTATGAAGCTATGGTGACCAGATAATCTCAGAGTAACAGGTAACAATCTCATAGTAACAGATAATAATCTCATAGTAACGGGTAACAACCTCAGAGTAACAGGTAACAACCTCAGAGTAACAGGTAACAACCTCAGAGTAACAGGTAACAATCTCATAGTAACAGTAATAACAGGTAATAATCTCAGAGTAGCAGGTAACAATCTCATAGTAATGGGTAACAACCTCAGAGTAACAGGTAACAACCTCAGAGTAACAGGTAACAATCTCATAGTAACAGTAATAATCTCAGAGTAACAGGTAATCATCTCAGAGTAACAGGTAACAATCTCATAGTAACAGGTAACAATCTCAGAGTAACAGGTAATCATCTCAGAGTAACAGGTAACAATCTCATAGTAACAGGTAGTCTCATAGTAACAGGTAACAATCTCAGAGTAACATGTAACAATCTCAGAGTAACAGGTAATCTCGGAGTAACAGGTAATAATCTCATAGTAACAGGTAGTCTCATAGTAACGGGTAACAATCTCATAGTAACGGGTAATAATCTCATAGTAACGGGTAATAATCTCGAAGTAATAGGTAATAATTTCAGAGTAACAGGTAATCTCATAATAATAGATAATCTTGGAATAACAGATATACATCAAAAATATAGCTAA
Organism: Merluccius polli; assembly: GCA_030340625.1. Lineage (NCBI taxonomy): Eukaryota > Metazoa > Chordata > Actinopteri > Gadiformes > Merlucciidae > Merluccius > Merluccius polli. The sequence continues at coordinate 99,217 of JAOPHQ010003751.1, forward strand.
AAATATCAGAGTAATGGTTAATTAAAAACCATTAAAAAGGATATATTTTTTAAAGATTCAGCAAAGTTACTTGATTTTGTTCATCCTAAATAGCAGCTAATAAACTCAGTAACTGCCAATACACTTAGTGCAAATTATTAGGTATGTACTTATGATTATTGATGTCGGATAACAAAAACGTTACTTGATATTGTTTATAAGAAGGAGATTTTTTATATGTCTACTAACATACCCAAACTGTAGAAGTTATGGATCAGAGCGGTACTATGTATCGGCCCGGTCCTGAAGTTTAGGACAACACCAGTACCAGTCAGCCATTTTGTGTTGTGTAAATAGTTATACTTTTTCGTATGATTTTTGAATGTATTTTATAGATGGAAGGAGACCTCAAAGATTGTTCTTTGATTCAGCTCCGTCTTAGCAGAAAAGTGTAAATTTGACTAAATATCCATTTCAATATTTTAAGTACCATAAGACCATGGCAAATATTTATACTGCTCTGTAGAAATGTGATTTGTTGTTTTTTCAAAAACCACTATTTTAGTTGCATTCCATTTTGAACATCTTGTTTTGAAACTGTTTTTGTATTGCTTTTATACATTGATTTGTTAGTTTTGGGGGTTATTTGCTCTGTGTACATTCATACTTATTAGTTGGGTTACTTCGGTGGACCTTCCTCTGAATACTCTTCCTTCGAACTGGAGTTGTAAATACTTACGTGTACTTTGCACAATGTCATGAACCAATGTACAGTATTTTGTAATATTTTACTTTTACGTTGTTTTTTTTAAACATGTTTGGGATCAGAGAAGTGTTTTATTCCTGCTCAATGCTGCCCTCTAGCGGCTGCGCAGTGTCGTTTTAGGGCAGTTGTACTTCAGGACCTCGACCTTCATCTCTTACAACTGTGTTGCACAGAAACCTTTTCCCTCGTCCTTACAAATGTATGCACTTGTTGGTTTTATCGAATAGGCAGTAAAATTAGGCAACAAACTCAACGCCCGGTGGCTACGATGTTTACATGCAGAAATTCTGTGAGGCTTCAACATGAAAGCTGTTAAATATTAACTTTCTCTAAATATTTATTCATGAAACCCAATGCATTACGAATTACATGTGCCTGTTGACCCACCTATAAATAAATGACTTGCATTGATGTCAGTCGTTTTGACATTAAACTAAACATTTACAGATCAGATATTTTAAATGTATTATTTAATATATATACTTATACATGTTAGAATCTAACGTAAGTATTGAAAGATGTCCAAACCCCATTATGAAACATTCATTATATAATTTTGCATCAATAAGCGTTAATAGATTCTACAGCAGTAATATCCGTCTATCCATACGCCCGTAAAGTGTATGTAAGAGAGAATGTGTGTGTGTGTGTGTCAGAGTGTGTTTGCCATTAAGTATAAGTGTGATAAGTATAAACAAACAAGTTGAACTAAACATTTTATTGCCCCCTGTAGTCAAATACAACCATGATAAAATGCTTTGAAAACATACTCTGTTGGTCCTACAAGCTTGAAGAAAGCAGCAAAGACCATGAAAGCAGAGACCAGATCCACCAGCTCAGGCAGGAAGGACTCAAGGACTCAAGGCGGCAGTATAAGGAGGCCGGCTAGGAGGAGAGGGGAGCTCCCTCACAGCATCCTCTGTAAGTCGATGACCTTGAGGAGGGCCGAGCGCAGATGGAGAAAGGAGATGTCCAGGAAGCTGACCGCCTTTCTAGCACATCCTCAACACACAGACGGCTGCGGAAACAGCAAATCCAATTTAAACTTACCTGTCTGACATTTTGTCGTTTTTAACAGCACAAAGCACATTGAGCGTGAATGTAGCAGGGTGGTATGTTATGATGGACATGATATACATCATGTACATCATAACAGGAAGTCCCTCCGCCTTGCCTCTCCGCAGGGCGTCTGATGTGCGCTGGTCCCGGTGGGTGCGAGGCCGGGCGTGGCGGCTCAGTAGTTCGTCCTCATGACCACCTTCCCCAACAAGTGGCTGACGGACTAGACCCTGACCCTGCGGGACGCCAACCTCCTCGATGCCGTCATCGTCAAAGTGGCTACAAGTAAGGCCAGGAGACCCCGCCCCAGGGGAGACCCCACCCCCAGGAATCTGCTAGCCCCTCCCGGTGGAGGTGACCTCCATGGACTTTTTCAATTCCGTTTCCTCCTTTTTTTCCTCTATAGTGATGCGTTTCCTGCTTCTGCCCCTGTGTGGCAGTCAGAGGAGGTGAACGGAGGACGACCGGACATTAGGTGGTGTCCAGTTGGTTCAGGGGGGTCTGGCTGATGAGAACGATAACCGGCCGGCTGGTTTGAGAAGCAAAAGAGAGTGGATTTGTTCTGATATAATATGACGATTAAAATGCTGTGGAAGTGAGCCAAGCTGTTTTCGTCTATGTCTGTCGTGGTGCAGTAGAGAGCTTAGAGAAGAGAAGCAAAGGGGGTGAAGCATCAAAACTTTATTTTACAACATCAGGTAATGACCCAGACCCAGTGTCCGGGGCTCACACACGCTTAGAAGTCATGCTAGGAACACAAAACACTGTCCCGCAGGCATCCACATCTACAACCCTACACACGTGTCAGCTAGCGCTTCTCTTAAAAAGATAACAAAAATAAATTAAATAATGCTTCAGTATTATCATCTGCTCACTATTTACCCTACACTTAATTATTAAGTTGCTAAAAACATCTTGATTCCAGTTAATGTTGCATTCAATCAGACACTGTTGTACGATTGGTCAAAAGCCAGGGGAAAAGAGGGGGAGGAATTGGGCCAATAAAGGTGTTTTCATTGGTCCCTGGACTCAAGGGAACATGAACCAAGCACCAATGAAACGGGAGCAGGGTGGAGCCAGTAGAGCAATAGAAAGCATGCAGTAGCTTCTGAAGCTGGTGTTAAAGCTTGTGTTGCTCCTTCTCCTGACATCTCGCTAGAAACTAAAAGGTGTTCACTATGGAGTTTACAGGTCTGTTGCCAGGGATATAAAACATAACCTTATATGGACATCCTTCCTTCAATGACAACATAAATAAAAACAAACACAGATACCAGGTTTAAATCTAAAAACTTTACACCACATGTACAGCAGAGTGCCGACTCACACACAAACTAACAAACAAATAATGTGTGCACGTACACACACACCCCTCTGTGTGCTGGGGAGACTGGAGGAGGAGGAGGAGGGGGGGGGGGGGCACGCTCGACGATCAATGAGGTGGGAGCTGGGCTGAGCCAATCACGGAGAGAGTGTTTCACGAGGGTTGATCCTGAACAGACCTGCGTGTGTGTGATTGTCCAAAGAACACACATCCGTCTACATGTCTCCAGGTGTTTTCATGTGTGTGTGCTTCTAGTGTTTGATTGCACCAACGCGTGGTGGTAATGAAAGGATCCTCCAGAGGGGTACAGGTTAGGGTAGGGGTGGTAATGAAAGGATCCTCCAGAGGGGTACAGGTTAGGGTAGGGGTGGTAATGAAAGGATCCTCCAGAGGGGTACAGGTTAGGGTAGGGGTGGTAATGAAAGGATCCAGAGGGGTACAGGTTAGGGTAGGGGTGGTAATGACAGGATCCAGAGGGGGTACCGGTTAGGGTAGGGGTGGTAATGACAGGATCCAGAGGGGGTACCGGTTAGGGTAGGGGTGGTAATGACAGGATCCAGAGGGGTACCGGTTAGGGTAGGGGTGGTAATGACAGGATCCAGAGGGGTACCGGTTAGGGTAGGGGTGGTAATGACAGGATCCAGAGGGGTACCGGTTAGGGTAGGGGTGGTAATGACAGGATCCAGAGGGGTACCGGTTAGGGTAGGGGTGGTAATGACAGGATCCAGAGGGGTACAGGTTAGGGTTAGGGATGTTAAAACAAGACTCTCGGTCATCATGTTACTGTGTTCGTCTGCCTGGAGGTTAACATGTGTTACAATGACTGTTAGAGGAGGTGTGTGTATAGAGTGGTTTGTTCTAGTGTGTATTAGGGGTGGATCGGTTCAGGTAGCTGCGGTTCGGTTCTTTCACGGTTTTCGGTTCAGTTTTCTTTATTTATATGTTTGTTGTTTTTTACCTTTATAAACCCAAGGTAGGCTCACTATGGTCTCATATGCTCCGTTCCTTGTCCTGTCGTTACATGAACGAGTATATTTCGGGTACTTTATTTGTACTTTTGTAAATCTTTCCTTTAAAAAAAATGTTTTAATTCAACATTTAGATTACATGAAATAAAAGAAACAGGCTTATGAAGTGCAGTAATCTTAACCATGTACTTAAATCCTGCATCTTCAACTGTGGAATATGGCTGTCAACGCTATGAACACAGCCAAGCCTTTAGTGATTATCTTATTGTCTGAGTTGATTGAGGACTGTTGGCTGAAGGCTGTAGGGAGTCAGTCAGTCAGTTGTTGAATGCTGTAGGGAGAGTTAGCTAGTAAACGGCTCAGTATGTTGACATGCTCCCGCTAGTATAAGTAATGTGCATCGAGGACGGTTGCTGATTTATCATTTTGTCCACGCAGAATCCAGTCGCTGGGGGATCCAACTGCTCGCCGTCCTCTAACTTTTTTTTCACCAACGTTTTCACTAGTGGTCATTGTTACTGTTTGTGTTTATAATAAAGTATAATTAAGTCCCACTCACATAACGTATCCCTGTTTATAATAATTATGTGGCTGTGACCAAAAGTCCAAATGCGCTTAAATCAGGCATTTTTTTTTTCTCTGCCGTACCGTAACCGTGCATGTTTGCGCACCGAACCGAGCGTGTCATGGTGCACGTCATCCCGCGCGGCACGTTTGTTTGACGGGAACCGCTCCACCCCTAGTGTGTATTAAAGTGTGCGTTAGTATGCATCAGTACGGTAGCTGTATTTGGGGTCAGAGGTCAACTGGGTGGTCTCTGTAGCGGAGGACGGCTGCATCATGATGGGGTCCGCTCCGACATCTGGAAACAGAACCATGACATCAGCGATGGAAGAGAAAGTCTAACAGTTCTGAGTAGCTGGTAAACTGGACTGTTCCTGCTTGGTTTGGTATATTTATGACCTGCTGGGGAATTGATCGCACCTGTGGGTTGCAGGGCTCTACACTAGAGCTACAACTAACCATTATTTTCATCATTAATCTAACAACCATCTTTTCGATAAATTGATTCATCATATAGTCTAGCAAATGCTATCACAAGTTGCCAGAGTCCAAAGTGATGTCTTACATTTGCTTGCTTTATCTGACAAGCAGCCAAGAAAAACTAAAATTAATTTTAGAATGATCCATGAACCAAACATTTGAAGTTCTGAAGCATGAAGCAGCAAATGTTTGGCATTTGTACTTAATGATAAAAAAACAACGATTAATCCATTCTAAAAATTGGATTTGATTAATTTCCTGTCGATGCACTAATGGATGAATGGACTAATGGTTGCAGCTCTACTCTATGTGTCTCACCTTTCTCCTCGGAGGTCATCTGAGCCTCGAGGTCCTCAGGGGACACGTAGAACTCAGGCTCCTGGTCCATTGGAGGTCTGGGTTTACACCTCCCACAGCAACAGTTACAGCAACAGCACAGACAGCAGCAGAAGTAGCAGCCGGTGGCCACGCCACAGCACACAAACAACGCCTGCACAGACACGAGAGAGACACAAGACAATACACACGCATGAGAGACGCAATACACACGCATGAGAGACAATAAACATGCATGAGAGAGTTACCGTTACATAGAGTGTAAACTAAAGCTAAAGGATGTCATTAATATAAAATCTGTAAAAAGACGAGCACATGGTCCCAGCCCTACTATACATCAGCGGCTCGTCTGCCCGTACCTTTGCCCACCAGCTGGAGAGGACAAAGTAGGTGTTGACGTTCTCCTCTCCGAACTGCTCCGCCACGTAGAGCCCCAGTGAGCCGTACTTATCGTAGATGTTGCGCTTGGTCCCGTCCACCAGGATGGCGTGGGCGCTGTTGATCTCCTTGAACTTATCAGCTGCCTCTGGGTTGTCAGGGTTCTTATCAGGGTGGAACTTCAATGCCAGCTTCCTGTTACGCAGAGGACGTACCAACCATTTATTGCATCTGTTTAACCTTCGTTATTATTATTATTACTATTATTATTATTATTATTATTATTATTATTATTATTATATAATAATAATATAATACATGTTCAGTGTTTCCTCTAGGATTTTTTTCAGCAGCGGGGGGAAGGGTGGGTGGTACGCCGGCGGTCGGAGTGAATATCAATCGGTAATTTAAAAATATGAAATAAAATGACACTCAACTGCAAAACAAACTTTAGAACATATTTATTGACATCTATTGTTACAGAGGGCAGCTTGGTCTTCGTTTTCAGCGTTGACCAGCGCCATTTATTCTTTATGCCTTCATCGACAAGTTTGGTGTCTTCCCCTGGCTTCATAAAGTTGCAGTCCATGACTACTATCTCTTTACATAAATATTTTTTTCTACTTAAAAAATATAATTTTTAGGGGTGTCAAATTATCACGTTAATCTAATTTTGAATCTCTAACTTAGTGTTATAAAATAAACACTGTTAACCTAGTGCTGCTTTACAGATAATACAATACCCTAATAATCAGGCGTAAATATAATTTTTACAAGCACACGCACGAAGCGGGCCGCCTATTAACGGCATGGACCAAGCGGTTCTGGACCAGGAAGGAGACATGAACACTTTTAATAACCATATTTACCGTATAACTGCACACAACTTTATTTAAAAGCAATCAAATGGAAAACATGTTTGTTTGTATTTTGGTGTCCGGTGCGTGTGGATGTGTGGCTCCTCCGGCGGAGCGGTTCATGTTAATAGCGGAGTCCGGGAGGGTTCACCTTCACGGGTGTAGTTACGAGGGATGTGCGACTATCGTTTTAAAAAATACTAAAGTGTTTTTTAAAGTTAGAAAGATATTAGATATTCAACCGATATTCACGCTCCGAATTACAGCGATCAGACACGGGGAACTAAAGCCGCGATCACTGGTATGAGTCCAGTGTGTCTAGCGGTGTCTACCTGCCCAGGTGTCTACCTGCCCAGGTGTCTACCTGCCCAGGTGTATTGGTCAGTATTTCTGCAGCGATTAGTTAAATCAGGGCTTGTTACGACCACGGATGTATTCGGTTTGCGATGCTCATGCCTTCTTATTTTTATGTTTTACTTTTTGCTCGACTAATGAACACGTATTCGACTAAGCCTCCGTCGATCGGCTAAGCCGACTATTAGGGGGCAGCCCTAGTTAACTTACAGCACTTTATATGGACCATTAGTTATATTTTCAATGTATTTACAGAGCAATCCCTGCAAAGTTTTTAGGTAATAACTATAGAAGAGACTATAGGATTAGTGTGTGTCGGACGAGGAGGGCGTGGCATCACGATGGTGGCTCTCCATCGTGATGTCAGTCAGCCATCACAATGGACGATGTCAGACCACGCGAACGCGAACCTGATTTTTATTTTTATTTTTTTCGCAGACACGTCGGTACGCTGGAATTCCGGCGTGGTGCCGGAACGCTATCAGCCCTGTGTAGAGAAACGAGTACCGTCACGTTTTTACGTTAAATTGTTGCATCGACTTGGTACCAAAGTATCGGTTTTCGTGACATCCCTCCTGTCTGCCCTCGTCTGCCTGAGAAGAACATGCTGTCCTCGCGCTGTTGTTTACTTGGTTGTCATGACTTTGTGAGTGATTGACGTCACTGTTCCAGTTGCTCATCCTCAAAGTGGAGAGCGAGCGGACGGACGACCGTTCGTTTGAGTTCAGTGGAGCGGACAGCTCTGACGTCATGACATTTTATACACTTTTGAACCAGCGGCGGCAATAATTTAGCAGCAGCGGGCCGCCGCTGCTAAATGTATATAGCGGAAACACTGATGTTACATGCATCATTATTAAATACAATATGACAATACAAATGAAATGTTCCATGCCAATAAAGCTTGTTTTAATATATTAAATATGTGTATCTATATATGTGTATATATACACTCACCGGCCACTTTATTAGGTACACCTTGCTAGTACCGGGTTGGACCCCCTTTTGCCTTCAGAACTGCCTTAATCCTTCGTGGCACAGATTCAACAAGGTACTGGAAACATTCCTCAGAGAGTTTGGTCCATATTGACATGATAGCATCACGCAGTTGCTGCAGATTTGTCGGCTGCACATCCATGATGCGAATCTCCCGTTCCACCACATCCCAAAGGTGCTCTATTGGATTGAGATCTGGTGACTGTGGAGGCCATTTGAGTACAGTGAACTCATGTTCAAGAAACCAGTCTGAGATGATTCGCGCTTTATGACATGGCGCGTTATCCTGCTGGAAGTAGCCATCAGAAGATGGGTACACTGTGGTCATAAAGGGATGGACATGGTCAGCAACAATACTCAGGTAGTCTGTGGCTTTGACACGATGCTCAATTGGTACTAATAAGCCCAAAGTGTGCCAGGAAAATATCCCCCACACCATTACACCACCACCACCAGCCTGAACCATTGATACAAGGCAGGATGGATCCATGCTTTCATGTTGTTGACGCCAAATTCTGACCCTACCATCCGAATGTCGCAGCAGAAATCGAGACTCATCAGACCAGGCAACGTTTTTCCAATCTTCGATTGTCCAATTTTGGTGAGCCTGTGCGAATTGTAGCCTCAGTTTCCTGTTCTTAGCTGACAGGAGTGGCACCCGGTGTGGTCTTCTGCTGCTGTAGCCCATCCGCCTCAAGGTTCGACATGTTGTGCGTTCAGAGATGCTCTTCTGCATACCTCTGTTGTAACGAGTGGTTATTTGAGTTACAGTTGCCTTTCTATCAGCTCGAACCAGTCTGGCCATTCTCCTCTGACCTCTAGCATCAACAAGGCATTTGCGCCCACAGAACTGCCGCTCACTGGATATTTTCTCTTCTTCGGACCATTCTCTGTAAACCCTAGAGATGGTTGTGCGTGAAAATCCCAGTAGATCAGCAGTCTCTGAAATACTCAGACCAGCCCGTCTGGCACCAACAACCATGCCACGTTCAAAGTCACTTAAATCACCTTTCTTCCCCATTCTGATGCTCGGTTTGAACTGCAGCAGATCGTCCTGACCATGTCTACATGCCTAAATGCATTGAGTTGCTGCCATGTGATTGGCTGATTAGAAATTTGCGTTAATGAGCAGTTGGACAGGTGTACCTAATAAAGTGGCCGGTGAGTGTATATTTGTGTATATGTAACTGTAGCCTAGTCTTGTGTGTGTACAGTGTGTGTACGGTGTGTGTAGTGTGTGTGCGAGCAAGACCTGTAGCATTTCTTGATGTCTTCAGGCGTGGCGTTCTTGTCGACCCCCAGCACCAGGTAGAGAGACTCTCCTGATGTAGACAAAGCCCTTTGCCTCTGCTGCTCCATGCTGCTCTCTCTCTCTTTCTCTCTGTCTCCTTATCAGTCTGTCCCGATCTCGATCACTCCCTCACTCGGCCCGCGCCTGGCAGAGGGAGAGAGAGAGAGATACGCACATTTTACACTGCTCTGGCGATGTAAATGTTTATTTTCCATGCCAATAAAGCTCTTCTGAAATGAACTGAGAGAAGGAAGAGGTGTAGAGATTAGAGGACAGACCAGTGGAGGAGAGGGATGAAGGAGGAATTAAACATGTTCTTAAACCCTGTTTGACTCGCAGCCACAGACACATAATAGGTGTGTGTGTGTGTGTGCACCAAATACTTCAAATACTTTAAAATCTGATCCAGAACACAGTAACAGCTGGCATCTACCATCCTCTTCCTGGTTGGCTTAGTACTGCACATTATATCACGACAACATTAGCTAGGCTAGACACACAGGTCACTGCTCACTACTTAAAGCTCCCTCGGCTAATCTCAATTAATCTACAGAGATACAAGATACAACACCCCCTCACTGACTCGGGGTGGGGGGGGAGGAGATATTCATACTCCTGGAGGGAGGTGGAGGATGGAGAGATAAGACAGGAGCAAAGGAGGGACAGAGAGATGAGGTAAAGGAGGAGTGGAAGAGAGGGTGAAGGAGAAGGGATGGCGGGATAGCGGTAAAGAATGGGAGATGAGAGGTAAAGGAGGAGGGGTAGAGAGGAGGGGTAAAAGAGGAGGGTGAAGGAGGTGGGGTAGAGAGAGGTGGGGTAGAGAGAGGTGGGGTAAAGGAGGTGGGGTAGAGAGAGGAGGGGTAGAGAGAAGAGGGATAGAGCGAAGTGGGGTAAATGAGGAGGGGTAGAGAGAGGAAGGATAGAGAGAAGTGGGGTAAATGAGGAGGGGTAGAGAGAGGAAGGATAGAGAGAAGTGGGGTAAATGAGGAAGGGTAGAGAGAGGTGGGGTAAAGGATGTGGGGTAGAGAGAGGAGGGATTAGAGGGGTGAGTGACAGCAGCAAGCAGACTTTCAACAGTAAAACATATCAAGAGTTGATGGTTACCTAACACTGGTGTGTGTGTGTGTGTGTGTCACCAGATGGCCACAATGCCACGCCTGACCGAACACTGGTTTATAGCTCCCCCACCACCCCCACCAACCCCCCGACCCACATTAACCAATCACAGCACACACCATACCCCTACCGTAGGGATTAGCCAAGTGTTGCATCACAACAGTTACATTAACCAATGATGTCTTCCTGAAGCTGAGGCCAATCAGAACGCGTGTTGTTGAGTGCATCATGCTGTGTTCCAGACAGCCCAGAGTGTGATGTCGACCATATGCTCCCACAGACACCGAGTGCGAGTGTGTGTGCGCATGAGCGATGCACATTTGCACACAGAGTGTGTTTGTGTGAGAGTGTGTGCATGATGTATGTGTGTGCATAATATCTTTTAGATAGGTCTGAGTGAGGTGAAATGTGGGTCCTATTTATTCAGTAAGTCTGTAGATACACGGGCGTCACCGTGGAAACGTCAGGCAGGTTCTACTGGCTTATGTAGGTCCACCACCATGTAAAACCATTACAAACATACACGTCACCGCTCAGAGAACAGACCTCTCATGCCTCCATAGAGAACATAGCTTTCACCACTTCATAGAGAATTGAGCTCTCATGCCTCCATAGAGAACATAGCTTTCACCACTTCATAGAGAATAGAGCTCTCATCCCTCCATAGAGAACATAGCTTTCACCACTTCATAGAGAATAGAGCTCTCATGCCTCCATAGAGAACATAGCTTTCACCACTTCATAGAGAATAGAGCTCTCATCCCTTCATAGAGAACATAGCTTTCACCCCCTTATAGAGAATAGAGCTTTTACCACTTCATAGAGAATCGAGCTCTCATGCCTCCATAGAGAATATAGCTCTCATCCACTCACAGAGAGCTCATCCCTTCATAGAGAGAACAGTTATCTCAGGCTACGATGTGATGCTGCATCATTGATCAGGTAAACAGGTGGTATGCACAGCTGTGGCACAGCTTGACAATCAATGCCTGGTAATTTGATCTCCACACTGCTATTGTAAACACAGCTGTCACAGTATCACGGGTAGCCATTACTTTGATGTCAGCTACGGTAACATCAGTTAAGGGCTGACGGCTGGGGCTAGTTGCTACAGTAACACCAGCTCTTAATAATCGTATACATGTACCGTATCAGTCGACGACAGATCTGCAGTAGCAGGAACATGTAACATCTGTAACAGATAGCTACTGGAGCTAGGCCACCAGTGGTGCCTTACTGCTGTTACGTGACGGACACCATGGGATTACCACGGAAACCAGCGATATGAGAAGAATGACAAAAAACGAAAGTTAAAGTGAGAGAGGGGGTCTGAGCCAGAGGGAAGTTGTGAATTATGGGAAAACATCCAATATTAACCAATATCTTCTCTACGGGACACGGGGCTGAGCAGTAAGATGATCACTATACATCTAAACACTGCTCCTCAGGGGGCCTGAGCAGTAAGTTAAAGGGGAACCATCAGGCTTGCTATTTTCTAATACAAGAGAATACTGCTTCATGTACGGAGTACGAATCAGACAGTATTCTCTTAGAAGAGCCGAGCATGACGCTTGCCCTCCAACTGTGGCTAGCTGATGGACACAACCTGGACACACTCAGGGTAAGCCTATTTTAAACAGAACCTGGTTGTAGAAAAACGAGTTGTTGTGTATGAGTTAGGCGTCGACGAGAGAAGAAATGACCGCAGTGATGCAAGACAGAGATGGACAGTCACGCGGGGAAAGTTTACAAAAAGAGATAAAGAAACTGGGTGGAAAAAGAGGAAGAGGGATGAAAGATGTGAAAAAAGACTGGGGAGTACTTAATGTTTGACAGGACCTTGTGATGCGAGATCACATGACTGTCACACAACCCTGTCAGATGATCTACACACACCCATCACTATATATCATAAACACACTAAGCACTATAGATCTAAACACACTGATCACTATAGATCTAAACACACTGATCACTATAGATCTAAACACACTGATCACTATAGATCTAATCACTTTGTATTATTAACACGCTGATCACTATAGATCTAAACACACTGATCACTATAGAGCTGAACACACTGATCACTTTGTATTATTAACACACTGATCACTATAGATCTAAACACACTGATCACTTTGTATTATTAACACACTGATCACTATAGATCTAAACACACTGATCACTTTGTATTATTAACACACTGATCACTATAGATCTAAACACACTGATCACTATAGATCTAAACACACTGATCACTATAGATCTAAATACACTGATCACTATAGATCTAAACACACTGATCACTATAGATCTAATCACACTGATCACTTTGTATTATTAACACACTGATCACTATAGATCTAAACACACTGATCATTTTGTATTATTAACACACTGATCACTATAGATCTAAACACACTGATCATTTTGTATTATTAACACACTGATCACTATAGATCTAAACACACTGATCACTATAGATCTAAACACACTGATCACTATAGATTTAACACACTGATCACTATAGATCTAAACACACTGATCACTATATATCTAAACACACTGATCACTATAGATTTAACACACTGATCACTATAGATCTAAACACACTGATCATTATAGATCTAAACACACTGATCACTATAGATCACACACTGACTGACTGATCACTACAGAAAAAATAGATGCAGACAGGAAATTGGGGAGATCTAAACACCCAGTAGTAGGCACTACTGATCTAATGCATGTCATCTTGTAGGGATGCACCGATTTATCGGACGTACATCGTTAAGGGCCTGCCATCGGCCTATCGGGAAATAAGATGACATTCACCGATGGTAGTGGCCAATTTTTATCTGTTTTGTCACATACATTTTTGCGCTACATTTTGTGTTGGTTATTTCGGGTCTGACTTTGGGAGAAGATCCAACAGGTGGTAGCTACTATAATACCACCTGGAGCTTTGACTCTCAGCCCCAACCCAACACTGCCAACGTAATGTCGGGCTCGGGTTGGGCTTGGACATATGAAAATGTTGAGATTTAAAAACATCAGAATTAGCGGGTCATTTGCTGTTTGCTCTCATTGTCTCACACACTGTAATCCGCACAACTGCACATTACAAAAATAAAAAGAATCTTTGTCATGTGAAAGAAGGTTATATTAAAGGTTGTTTCGTACATTTATTTGTAGGATTAAATTTGTGCTCATTCAAAGATAGTGTGATGAAGGGCTGAAAGACTATAACATAGTTCAGTTATTCTTTTATAATGAAGATTTCTTTGCTTCCCTGGCACAAAAGTGGGAATAAATAACAACAAAATAAACCAAAAAAAACAAAACATCAGTATCGGCTATCAGACAAATTGTTACTTTAAACATCGATATTGGCCCAGAATTTCACAATCAGTGCATCCCTATCATCTTGTGATGTCATCTAGTGTTACATACACTCAGGTTGGAATTGGATGGGACTATACAGCCAGTAACTCTCTATTTCAATGACCTGAATAAAAAGCTATAACCAGTTTATAAGTTCACACACACACACACACACACACACACACAATCAACTAATGGAGAGTTCTGCTTGTGAACACCAACGCTTCAGATTGTAATAGTGCAGAGCAAAGCAGCACACCTAGACTCACCACCCACTAGTCTGAGCTAAAGGAACAGGGCAGCGGTTCTTCTAGGGTCTGAATATAGAGCCAGTAGCTGTAGTAGAGTAATCATAGGTGTAGAAGACCTACTGAAGGCGTGTCAGAAAACCGTTAAACACACCATTAAAAGGAACGACCGTGGACTCATAACAAGGCCAGGGGGGACAGAGGACACAGTCCAGACACATTAGAACCAGGAAGTAGTCCAATACAACCGGTAGACCGAAACATTCTCTCTCTCTCTCTCTCTCATAAAGAGAGAATACATTAATTGCTGGTAAAATTCAGTTTTCTATTGGAATAAGCTACCAAAATTCTCCCATGTGAGCCCTCTCTTCCGTGACTCCACTGGCTCCCTGTAGCAGCTGGCATCAAATTTAAGACAATTGTACTGGCCTATAAGGCCCCTACCTACCTCCAAGCCTTAGTCAGACCCCACACCCAGGCTCCAGCGCTCCACTCAACTACCGCAGCTGGCCGGCTGGTACCTCCATCGCTAAGAGCTAGAAAAGGTCGCACAGCAAAAACTCTCTCACTGTTTTAGCACCACAATGGTGGAACGAGCTCCCTGCTTAAGTGAGGACTGCAGAGTCGCTCACCAGCTTCCACAAGGGACTCAAGACTCACTTGTTCAGAGTTCACCTGGACTCTGCTTAGCCTCGTTAGTACTTAACATCGTGTAGCATCTTACCCTAGCTATCTTTGTTGTATACAAGGAATGGGTTAACCTTGCAATTATGAGTGCTTTAAACTTTCTATTGACATCCTTACTGTACCGACAGCGGTATATTGTTTCCCTTTCTTCTGACAAATGTACTTATTGTAAGTCACTTTGGACAAAAGCGACTGCTAAACGCTAAACGTAAATGTAATATGTATGTACGTAATAGTAAATATGCACAAGGCCTACTACAGTAAACTGACACAAATTTGTATTGTAGTTTGCAATATTACAATAATCGATTGCCCTATATTTAAAATGTGTATAATAATTTAGAAATAGACATGGATTTTAACACCAAATACGAGAACACGACAAGACGGTAGATTCCAGTTTATCCCTCCGTCTGGTTAGACATGCGCCCCCAGACTAAACATCTGGTGGACCCTGTAACTATTCCACCAGACTAAATTACCGTAGTAACTATTCACCAGACTAAATTACCATAGTAACTATTCCACCAGACTAAATTACCATAGTCACTATTCCACCAGACTAAATTACCGTAGTAACTATTCCACCAGACTAAATTACCGTATTAACTATTCACCAGACTAAATTACTGTAACTGTTCACCAGACTAAATTACCGTAGTAACTATTCCACCAGACTAAATACCGTAGTAACTATTCCACCAAACTAAAATTACCGTATTAACTATTCACCACACTAAATTACCATAACTATTCCACCAGACTAAATTACTGTAACTGTTCACCAGACTAAATTACCATAGTAAGTTACTATGGTAATTTAGTCTGGTGGAATAGTTACTAACTATTCCACCAGACTAAATTACCGTAGTAACTATTCCACCAGACTAATTACCGTGGTAACTATTCACCAGACTAAATTACTGTAGTAACTATTCACCAGACTAAATTACCCTAGTAACTATTCCACCAGACTGAATTAGCGTAGTAACTATTCCACCAGACTGAATAATAACCGTAGTAACTGTTTCACCAGACTGAATAATAACTGTAGTAACTATTTCACCAGACTTAATAATCACCGTAGTAACAATTTCACCAGACTAAATAATAACCGTAGTAACAATTTCACCAGACTGAATAATAACCGTAGTAACTATTCCACCAGACTGAATAATAACCGTTGTAACTGTTTCACCAAACTGAATAATAACCACTATTTCACCAGACTGAATAATAACCGTTGTAACTATTTCACCAGACTGAATAATAACCGTTGTAACTGTTTCACCAAACTGAATAATAACCACTATTTCACCAGACTGAATAATAACCGTTGTAACTGTTTCACCAAACTGAATAATAACCACTATTTCACCAGACTGAATAATAACCACTATTTCACCAGACTGAATAATAACCGTAGTAACAATTTCACCAGACTGAATAATAACCGTAGTAACCGTTTCACCAAACTGAATACCGTAACAATTTCACCAGACTGAATAATTACCATAGTAACTACTTCACCAGACTGAATAATTACCGTAGTAACTGTTTCACCAAACTGAATAATAACCTTAGTAACTGTTTCACCAGACTGAATAATTACCTTAGTAACTGTTTCACCAGACTGAATAATTACCGTAGTAACTGTTTCACCAGACTGAATAATTACCGTAGTAACTTCGTTACTAGTAACGTAGTAACGGGGCGCTTCGTGACTTGATAACCATCCCGCACCAGCAGCAGCAGCTCGCGCAGCGGGCTTCCCGGTCGTGACGTCAACCGCCTAGAAAACAACGGCTTGACCCGGGAGTCGAACCGCGGGTAAAAGCGGATAATCCCCCTGCGCACCGCGCCACAGACAACACACAGCATCCATGTTGGCTACCCAGCAGCTAGCTAGCTAGCTAGCCTCCCCCCATAATAAAACCCGGCTGCTGCTCCAGCTCCAGCTAAAGCCAGCGCTTAGCTCGCTACCTAATCCGCAAACCCGGCTGCGCTAGGGGTCCGCCCGTCTGTCGTCGTTAATAATAATAAGGCGCGCACCGCGACCCTCCTGGTACCTGGGTGATTAGACTGGAGCACCGTGTCCTCCCGCCGCCGTCCGCGACCCTGCTTCCGCCGCTACACAGTCCTCATCCCGCGGGGAGTCCGAGTGGTACCGCCAGACGCTCCGGACAGCCTGGAGTCAGTGCTGAAGCTCGCCGCCGCTGCGCCGGAGGAAACGTCAATCCCCTGCTGCGCGGGCACGACCACGACGACGGCGCGCGCTTTTGCGTAGGACGACGACGCGACGTGCGCGGTCCCGCGGTGGGGGAGAATAACAGAGGACTACAAACCGAGGAAGGAGAACTACAAGAGAGACGGAAGGAGATTGTCGTCGCGCAGAAGAAAGAAAACTTTTTGACTTGTCCGCTAATACTAAAGGTAGGCTGTTAGTACTTTATGAAGTGCTAGTACTTTGTAAAGTACTAGTACCTTCTGTACGAGTATGAAGTATCCGAGCGGTTTGTTGCCCGAGGTGAATGTGAAACCAAGCTTTTCTCTGTCGAGTTGAGCTAACGTTAGCTCCACAGCTAACATGACACAGCCCGACTAGCCCGGTGGGCTAGCGCTAGGCCCAACGGTATATAACATTAGAACAGTATAATGTTTATAACATTAGGACATATTATAATAACATTAGAACAGTAAATAATTTTTAACATTATAAACTAATATTATAAAAATTAGACCAGTATAATGTTATAATAACATTAGAACAGTATAATGTTATAACATTAGGGACATATTATAATATTATAACATTAGAACAGTATAATATTATAACAATAGAACAGTATAATATTATAACATTATAACATATAATATTATAATATTAGACCAGTTATAATGTTATAATAACATTAGACCAGTATAATGTTATAATAACATTAGACCAGTATAATGTTATAACATTATGACATATATAATATTATAACATTAGAACAGTATAATATTAGAACATAGTATAATATTAGAACATAGTATAATAATTAGAAACATAGAACATATAATATTATAAAAGAACATGTGTGAAACCCTCCCTGTGTCTCCTCCATGTTAAACCCTCCCAGTGTCTCCATGTGAAACCCCTCCCTGTGTCTCCTCCATGTTTTAAACCCTCCTGTGTCTCCTCCATGTTAAACCCTCCCTGTGTCTCCTCCATGTTAAACCCTCCCTGTGTCTCCTCCATGTTAAACCCTCCCTGTGTCTCCTCCATGTTAAACCCTCCCTGTGTCTCCTCCATGTTAAACCCTCCCTGTGTCTCCTCCATGTTAAACCCTCCCCCTGTGGTCTCCTTGTCCTCCAGAGTTGAGGGATGTCGTCCGGAGCACTGTTTTCCCAGCTGGTGTCGGGGAGGTCCAGGGGGAACCTCCAGCAAGTACCTGGTGGAGTTTCGCGCGGGGCAAGATGACCATGAAGGGCAGCACCGTCACCCCCGACAAGCGGAAGGGCCAGGTGTACGTCCAGCAGTCGGACGACTCCCTCATCCACTTCTGCTGGAAGGACCGCACCAGTGGGAACGTGGACGACGTCAGTGGAAAACCTCACCACCTTTTATATCTCAATGCTTTTAGCATTTTATTGTATTTGGTTACCAAGGGTTTTGGTTTTTTGTTATTCAGTTAAACATCAAATCACTCATGAGCACAATGCAATACAAACCTTCGCCGGTGGGATGAACTTCATGACATGATGAAATTGTTGGCATGTTATCTTGGAAAATGCAGCAGTTGTC